>OZ022420.1:12041111-12313524 GCA_963989365.1 Rhimphoctona megacephalus | reverse complement strand
ATAAAAATGAATAATGTAAATAATAAAATGACGATAGTACAAGTGCGAATGATAAATAATTAAAATTGGTCGGGATTACGTGCGATATCGTCGAGCCTCCCTGTTAAAGGCTCGCAACGGTGGGTGCACCTCGTGATGTAATCACGAGCGCAATTAACCGTGAAACAAACTCGCCAATGTGGATTGGCAAGAGGAATGGAAACTACGGAATTAAGGGGTGCGCGGGAGGGCAATATTACGTCTGGTTTTCTTTCACGGTTCTGTAAACTCTCGATTCTTGTTCCCTGGGCGTCAATGTCATACGCAGTCTTACACGTCGAGCACGTCGGGAAAGTGCAGTGCATTTTTCGAAATCCGGTTTGCGACATTCTTAAATCTTTGGCATTGGAATTTGCACGGGAAAACAAGAGAGAAAAAAGTAACCAGGTGAGGACACGATCGTGCGCCTGATTTGCAATTTAATCATTCGCTGACTCATTATTTTCAGCCCCCATTTTTCCATTAAACAATATCAAGGATCTTGATACTTTTCAAATATTATCCTTGAAATTTGTCGAAACGTTTCGACGATATTTCGACGATCAATATAAATGAAATCGATCAACTTAATCATTGAACTTTTTTTTAAATTTCTTATTATTGGATTAATTGAATAAAGATTTATCGTGGTTAAAAAGAGACAATTTGAGAAACATTGACAATTTTTTCCATCTAATAAACTGATAGTGTAATGTGCAAAGAATTTTTGACAATTTTGCACATTTTTTAGTTACGTCAAATCCAATCGCACGCAAAACAAACTGATTTATGGTGAGAAAAATGCTATAGATCGTAAAATTGATAAGCACAATTTATCGACATTTATTTTATTTTCTAAAAGTATTAAATTTTCGAAAAATATTTAATCACATTTAAAATAAATTAAATTTCCATAAATTATTTTATTGTCAAAGAAAATTCGAATGTATGAAAAAAAAATCGAGTTATGACAATTCGAATCTTTTAAATCGTGGTCAAAGGTGTTTGACCTGTTTAACCTTAAAAATAAAGGGCTCCTTCCCTTAAATTTTGCTCTAATTGTAAGCTGGGATTCAAGGTCATGAATCGATCGCATCGATCGCTTCGAAATTTCAAAATGTAACTTCTTCGAAACGTGGCAACCGATCGGATCGAAACAAAGTTTATCGAACGTAGAAAAGTGGCAACAATCGATAAATCTTTTTTGATCCCAATCGAACGAGCCGTTCCGAAGAAATAAAGATATTTCGAAATACTATCAATTACCTTAACCTCACTTTTGTAAGGACCTTGCTCGTAAGAAGCCAAAAAAACAATCACATCGCCAAAAGGGTGGCAATTAAAAGAGAAAAAATTACGTCGATGCATGTATGAAGAATCGTACTCGATACGGTCGTGTGTACAGAAAAAGTTGATCCTTCCTTTCACTCCCGGGTCAACGTAGTGGTTTATATATCGTTATTTCATTACCAATACGATATTATTAACCAATCGAAAATTCGACGAAAGAGAAAGCAAGAAAAAACGAGAGAAAAATGTTAAATAGAAAATGCATAAAAATCAACGAAACTTATGACGATATTCTTGAATCGCTGCTCCCACTGCTTTGGAGAATCATACAGTACGAATTTACAAAAAATACAAGATACGATAAACTTTTTAATAATCAAAATTCATAATTCCTTCGATTTCATTGAATGTTGCACCAATGCATTTTATAATCTCGTACCACATCATTCAATATATATAAAATACATACAGGGGAGCCCAAGACAAAGCGGGATACTTAAGAAAATGTATTTTTATTAGTTTTCATAAACGCGGTTTATTTCACTTTTTACTCGTAATTGAAAAATCTACGTTGTTTTTGTTTTTCTTTCATATTTAGCGAGCTTTTTTTTGGTTATCCTTCTTAATCTTAATCGTTATTAATCGACAATAAAAATATTTCATAACGTTCTCAGCCAAAAATTTGATTAGATCGGAATTTCGAAACTTCGCAATTGAACAAAAAAATGTGATAAAATTTAGCCCCTTCTTTGAAACTTTGCAACCATTGATTTTCGATAATAATAATTCTAAAAAGTTATTAGCATATTGTTCAAACAAAATATTCTTTGACAGATAATCGGAAAATTTTCATTTTACATCTGTTAAAAGAATTTGTTAATTTTTTCAAACGGATATGAATTTTTGTATAATACTCATGTAAGATTTTTCGAAATATTTTGAAAAAAAAGAAATCGCTAACAAATCACCAATTTTGCACATTTTTTATGAAAAAATTCAACATCACATTTGCCAAATTTCTAAGGCATTGAACGACCAGTTTCTCAAATACCACCGCCAGAAATATTCGAAAAGATGAAATTTCAAGAACGAAAGATAAAACATTCCGAAAAAGTTCAAGAGTATTCTAAAAAAATCAACAAACTCATCTTGAACGAAAAAAATTAGTACGAAATCAAAAAAAAAACAAACAACAAAAATCCTTGAATTATTTGTTGAACGATTATTTTTTTTACCAATTTGTTATCAATTTTTTAATCATTTTATTTCGTATCAATGTTCGTAACGTCTTAAAGATGAGTCGATTTTTCGTAAAATATAATAGAAACAGTTACGATTCCTGTGTGCTGGAATAAAAAAAAAAAATATAAAAGCCCGAAAATAATTTCTACTAAATTTAGTAAGTTTCCCACTTTGTCCCGGTATCCCGTCGTACGTATCAATATCCAACATATCAATTAACCCTCTGTGCCTCTGTCATACACGCAAGAATTCCAAACGCCGTTACACGCATCGCGGGGAATCGCCGCAATGTTTTTGATCCTTACAGTGTTGCCACATCGTTCTTACGCGCATGCGCGTGCCATTAGTGCTCAAGCGCTCTCAGTAGGAGATATGGTAACGTCGAACATAAAATCATATGGACGACTCTATACGCGCTAGCGGGGAAACGCCGCGTTTCTTGCACTTAGCCGTATTAAATATTATTTGTAAAATATAAATTGAAAATTATCGTATTATTTTATGTTTTATTCCGTTCTACTAATAATAATACAGGAATAGCTAAATTGTCACAAGTTTATCATTCACCAATTTTTGTTGATTAATGAAAAAGCAAAAAATGCGGCGTTTCGCTCACAGCGCGTGTGACGAAGGGTTAATTGCTAAAAGAAACAATTATGGAAATATACACAAAAAGGGAGGTGTACAATAATAATGTGCGTAGGCGATTTTTTTTCTTCTTTTGTTTATTCTGCTTAAAGAGCGCGTACACACGCGAATATAACTTTTTCTTTTTTTTCTTTTCATTGTGTTTTTTTGTTGTTTAATAACGTACATTCGAAAAAAAACAAGCCACTGAACACGCACCCGCAACAGACACACACACACACACACAGGACAGACGCACTTATAACGCATTTTATCTATACAGAATTACACAATATTTCAGACGCACAATAATCTTGCTCGAATATCTTTATCTCATGCACGCACAAATGTTTACACGCACATAAACACACTCGCGCACCACGCTATTATCATTTTTATATTTTAATTATAATTCTGAAATCTCTAATATAATTCAACAGGTTCAGTACCGCGTGTGGGCGTCGGCGAATGTGCGCGACATTCTTCTTATTTTCCGTTTTTTTCCATCATTTTCTTTTCTCGTGTTTTTTTCTTTTTTTTCATATCTTCAAATAGGCGTGCTTATTAGCCTCGATAATAATTATTCTTATTATCTTATTACATATTTGCTCAATTGTCGCAAACGTTACAATTGTTTGAATATTTATTATATATTTAGCTTTATTCATATCGTCGCAGCGTAAAACGAGATACAAATACGAAATTATTATCGCAAGTTTTTGCTTCTTTTTTTATCTGTTTCTTTTTTTTATTTTTATTATTTTTTTTATTTATTTATATATAGTCTGCTATAATTTCCAATGGTAATTAAGAGGAAATATTAGCAATGTATCTCTCGTTCGTCCTCTTTTCTTCTTTTTTCTTGTTGTTTGTGTGGTTTTTTTTCCTATTTGTTGCCAACCGCTCTTGAGAAATCGCGTTTTTTTTTTCATTATGACTTACGAAATTGTCGCTTTTTTAAAATCCCCATCGAGAGATTACGCGCTCTCGTGTTTCACACACTACGAGATTGAAAAGTTTGTTTTTTCGTTAGTTTATTTTTTTTTTGTTTCATCGAACCGTCGTTAAATATATGGACAAGAAATTTGATGAAATGAAGGATTATTTAAAAACGAAGTGAACAAATTTCCGACAATCCGTCGCGTTTGAAAAAATATAAATAAAAATCCAATTTTTTTGGTTCTTTTCTTTTCTCTTCATACGTTTCTTTGGTTCTGACGAAAAGATTTACAGACCATTTATTGACTGACTCGTGTGATCAAGTTTTTGAAACGTTAATTCGATGAAATAAAAAGTTTGACGTTCGAAAACGATTTCTCAAAACTTGATTTTTTGGTGTGTTCTTTTAGCGAGCGCGCGCAATCCTTTGATCGTTGTGATTAGACTAATAATTTATGTACAATGTGTGCAATTCGGGGTTTCAACAAGATTTACAACAATTTTCCATCTACGTTTGTTTCTCATGATTTTTCACATTCTTCTCTTTCTCCTTCATCTCGATCTCTTTGTTTTTTTACTTTTCTTTTTTTGTAAATGTGAATTCGTAGGCGAGCGTACATAATTTTTCTACGATATATACATACAATAATTATTTCATATGTGTATTCATTCGTGAAGTTTGAAAATCTCTTACGAGTTTCGGCCTTCGAAGATCCCCGATAAAGCGGTCGAAAAACTTAAGCGGCTTTTTCACGATTTTCCGTTTCTCTCTTTTCTTTTCTTATCTTTATTTGTTAATTACGAACGACGGCTTAAAAACATCCGAAAAATCGTATCGGTGATCGTCCTGAGTCTCGTTCCGATACGAGCGAAAATATTACAATCTCAAAAAATAAAAAATTCGTACATACAAATAAATATTGAGTTGGTCGACAGCCACCGTGTAAATGAAGAATAAAAATCATTGAAGACGCCACAGCAAAAAAAAATGATTATGAAGGAAAAATATGAGAAAAATTACGACTACAAATCATAAAAACAAAATGGCTCAGCATTTTTTCTCAATCGTTCGAAAATAACGTCTTTGATCTTCATTTCCAGCTTTTGCCATTCTTCTGTCATATTTTTTTTCAAATTATTTTACATTTTTTTGTTTCTGTTTCTTATAAATCCTTTTAAAAATAACCTTACGTTCTCCGATGTGTGCTTCTTTGTTCTTTTAACTCTAATTTTAACTTACGTTAATTCACTTATCAATTATACGGTGGCTTTTTTCCTTCACAAACAAAAAATCGTACGAGTTTAAGAAATATAAATAACACGTTTCCATCGACAAATTTGTTTTGTTTTTTAATCGTAATTAAGTATGAGTACGAGAATATTCATCGGAGCTTTGTGTAGCGCGGGTTGATTCAAATTTACCTACGACGATCTTTATCCAGAAAGTTTTCCATCGCAAATTATCAATATCGTAAATTCAGTAAGTTCAGGATCGAATTTCGAGTCGTCAATTTTCACAACATTTTTCTGTCAGACTCTTTCTTGACGATTTATCAATCAGTACGCTTTAGAGTGCACTGTTGGGTCTGAAAGACCCAAAAAAACGTACAAAACATGATTTTCTCAGCCAACAATTTTTATACGTTACCAAATTTTTTTTGGGAAAATATTGACTGCACAAAAAATTTGCCTGTACAGATGCAAGTCTGGCCTTCGATTTGAAAAAAAAAAAAAAAAAAAAAAAAATAGATCCAATTTTGCGGAAACCAAAACACATCTACAAGTTTGCCGGGTCTCACACCCAATGGGTACATGTAGACAGTAAAAAATGTGTGTCCTCGCAGCGTTAAAGTTGGATTTTTCTGGCGACAATTTTTGTTGGTATTTCAATTTTAGCGATCGAACAAAAGTTTCGAAAAATTCAGCTAACTTTAAATTGTTGTGAACTTTAATTTTTGGTAATAATAATGTCGAGAAATTATACACGATTTTTGTACGCAATTAATTTTTCAACAAATATACCAAAATTTTGACGAGGCTGTCGATTTTTTCAGAAACGTTCAAATTATTTTACAATCTTTGTTGAAATTCCTGTTTGAGCATTATTTCAAATGCAATATTTATGAAATTGTTCGTTCAATAATTGGAAAATTTCGTAAACGTAATATTGAAGATTTTTATAAAAACGTGTCAAAGATTCGCGATGTTTGCTTAATTTCTCAGAAGTTTTAAGAAACGAAACAAAAAAATTATGAAAAAATCTCAAACGTACGAAAATTCAACAAATTATTTTGTCATCGGGTAAAAAAGTTAGTCTCATTTAACAATTCATAATATTTCAACACTATTGTCAAGAATCTTATACGTTGGAAAGATGCTTGAATTCTTTCGAATTTTTGTTTAATTTCTTATCGAAATTCCGATGAAATAAAATTCTGTCTTACGTGCAAAAAATTATTAAATCAAATTTCCTGACTCAGAAATCGCCGAACTAAATTTCACGATACTGACTGCGGTGGTCCACTCGGTATAAATTTGATTTAAAAAATCTGGAGTAATAAACAATATTCGAAAGCGCTTAAACGTATAAGTGTATAAATATAATATTGGAACATTGGAATCCGGCGTGTTCCCGTGTGTATAAATCATATCGCGATTTGCAATTATCTAACTAATCTTAGCGTTGGCTTTGTTATGAGCTATATTACAAATGGCTTAATATTATTTACAAAAAGAAAGAAAAAACAAAGTACACCCTGCTTTCTGCGCGAACTACACACTTATATTATTTTTTATCCTTTTTTTCTTTTCGATTAATTCACATAGCGTGCCTCATTTTTCGGAACGGGTTATTCCTCCTCGTTAACTCTCTTCTTTTCGATTATGTACATTTGTAGCATACAATTCAAGAAATATATATTTGGGGCTTGATACAAAAAGCGAGAAATTTATTATTGTTCGAAGCAACGAATGTAAATTGTCACTTTTTGTACGAAGCGACAAATATACATATTTATAAATATAATAATATATTTTTCTTCACAAACGCGACGCAAGCGTGTGCTCGAGAATATTGACGATAAAATAATTCAATTTTTATTGTTTGTTTTTCGCTTATTCAAACGATGCGAATTTTCGCATCGACTGAAAAAACGTAACTTGACTAATTTAGCCTCCGAATAAGTTTGTAGCCGTTTTTTTTTCAGCAATTTGAATTTGACGAGTGAACAAAATCGATTATCGGTCGATGTTTTTCCGCGATTTTTCCCTATGACTTCTTGAACTTTTATATCCAACAAAAAAAATATCTTTATCTTACTTTGCTGCTGGAAGTGATTGCGCCCAATCAACGACGAACGAACGATTTTTTCACTAAGAAAAAAACGCATCGAGCCTCGCCGATCTTTATCATTTACTCGCCTTTTTTTTTAATTGGGAAATCTTTCGCACACGAATTCGATCTTCGAAATACTTCTGCGTTATCATTGCGGCCTCTTTTTTTTTTTTTTTTTTTAATATCTCGTGACCCATCATCACACCTTGTGCTTTTTTGTTTTTGTTTTTCGAGTATCGAACGAAAGTTACGAATTATTCGTGGACCTTAACCGACTCGGAACTTTCGTCGAATACAGACGTTTTCGTTCCTCGACTCCCAGACGAATTTGGCTCGGAGTCTAACGTTGGATGGGCACAAATCTGCTTTTTTGTCGCTGCGGTGTTTTTGTTTGTTTGTTTTTTTTTTCGTAATTATTCCATTATAACACCGACTCGATCTGCTTGATTTCTTTCTCCGGTGGATCCGAAGGCGACGGTGCCGTTTCTATTATTTCTGGAATATCGTCCTCGTTCTCTTCCTCAATGTCCTCGTCTATTGGCGTTAAGGTGTCTAGTATCACAGGTTGAGTCTGAAAAACAGAACCATTTTGGTTAATTCGTCAAAAATATCATTCAGTAAGCTTAACCCTAGGCCCCTACGATAAATTTTTACAAACGTAAACCCTACAGCGGGGTCGAAAACGACCCCAATCTTCTCTTTAGCATAAAAAGTTCCTCGTATGCGATAATAAGGTTTAATTACACACCATTCTCTTCATTTCTTCATAACGAAGAGAATGGTGTATGATAAAGTCGCATTTGGTGAACATTTGATGATGGAAACTCTATAAAACGAAAGAAAGTTTCGAAAAAATGTAAGAAAGAATTTTTTTACTTAAAAAAATTGTTATAGGAGTCTAGAGTTAAGGTTTGGAACAAAAAAAATTGGAAAAAAGTTTTTTTCGTATTTTTCTAAACAGCTTTTTCATACATTTGTTTCATAATTACGGTAAAATAAAAAATTGAATGATTTCTTCGTTTCTTATCAAACGAACAAATTTTGCGCGATGAAACTTTCGAAAAAATCCATTATGTCGAGTAAATACGTGGGATTTAGAATGAGAGCTTAAGAAACTGTTTCGAAAATGACATTGGGACTGTTTGCGTGTAAAAATTTACTCATTCATCGTTTAGTATCCGAAATTTATGATTTTATCGTTCCATTATAGATAATGCTTGGCAAATATCGAATTTTATCTCTCAAGACCTTAGACAAAGATGATGAATGGGAAGTTTTCTCATAATTTAGGAGGGCAAAATAAAAATGTAAAGAATTTGCCGGAATTTTGATAGAGTAAAGATTTCACTCTATCAAATCTTTCACTCTATTTTTAAATTATTTAAATTATATTTAAATTATTAAACGATCAATTGAAAAAGAAATTACAGTTCGTAAAAATAAAAAAAATAAAATAAATATTACGAGTTTGAAAAGAATCCTATTCAACACTTTGAATTTTCAATTTCTCCGTGAGCTCTTTTGATAATAATCTTCTAATCAAATTTTGGTTTTTCACGAAAAAAAACTTTATTTTTTTTTAACTGAAAATTTTATTTGAATTTGAACTTGATTTATTTGTATTTGACTCAGTGTCCCAAATTTTGAGTTCTAAATTGTTTTTCATTCGAAAAATTGATTCGAGCTGTCCCGTAATTTGTTTCCTACCTGTGGCGTGGTGCAGCGTTTCATCGCAGGTGCCATAAAGCTCGTAACAGCGCTTAAGAAAAAGAAGAAACCGGCCATGAAAAATGGAATACTGTAACTTCCGGTCGCGTCATAAACAGTTCCGGCAAGAGGAGATCCAATAATGGCGGCTGCACCTCTGAATAAAATCAAGAGACCGAACGCGTTGGTCAGTTTATCCAAACCGAGAAGATCGACCAGAATAATCGACGTCAATGAAATGTATCCAGCTGAAAAAAAAGAAGTTGTCACCATTTGACGAAAAGGAAGAAAATCAATAATTAATTTTTTGTTGTTGTTCCTTCAAACTATTGAAGTAAATCAATAGTAAGAATATTTTCAATATCAATATTTATTTTCGTTAATTAATAAAGTGCAATTTTATGCATTTTTTGTTTCATTGTTGGATTTTTTCAATTACACTCAAAATAATAATAATAATAATCATGTATGAGTGATAAAAACGTGGTTTATATAATTACATTTTTGTAAAAAATCGTTGTTGGACTTTATTATAAAATGTTACCAGATCAAAATAGTATGAACTTTTATACAATATTTATTCTAAATTTTTCAATACTATTAAAAATAAAGCGATTTTCGATGAAAAAAAAACACAAATAAATAAACGAACTGTCACTTACATATGGCAATACCGAAGAAAATACTCATCGCTATATAAGCTGGGTAAGTATGGCAAAGCGGCGTTGCAGCGACGGCGATCGTTGAAATAACCAAACAAATATTATTCAGCAAAAGAGAATCAACCTGAGGAAAATCGGCGACGTATCCACACGCGACACGCCCTACGGTGTTAGTTATACCGATAATAGACAAAAGAAAAGATGCCGAATTTTTGTCAATACCCTGAAAACAACAAAAAAAAATATTTTAGCAAAATAAATCATTTGCAATATGACGCAATATTTCCATAAAAACTCAATTTTCGAATAATAATTATCAAACAATAAAATATTTTGAATAATAATCGGTTTTAAAATCCCATAATAATCGATTATTAAAATAAATCGGTTTGAAAAACTAATTTAACGCAATTAATCATTCACAATATAACACAATATTTCCATAAAATCGCAATATTCGAATAAAAATTCTCGAACAACAAAATATTTTGAAAAACAATCGGTTTTTAAAACTCTCTCGAATATAAAGAAAAATTTCATCAAAAGAATAATCATTTCAAACGATTCTATCAGATTCGAATTTAAAAAAAAATTAGAGGATTTTTTCAAATCAATATTATTTCGTAAAAAGACACGATAAGAAATGATAATTATAAGAAACTCATTTACATAACATCAAAAACTTGTAGAATCTTCTGTTTTACGAAATTAAATCGTTTTAAAAAATTTCTGTAATTTTTAGATTCGAATTTGACGGAATCGTTTGAAAGAACAATTCGTTTGTTTAATTGTTTCCCAATGTTATTAAAAAGGGATTTATAAACCGAAATTTTCTCAGCATATTCACGTTCAAGAATTAACATTGATTTTTGTTTGGTGGCGGAACAGAAAACCTTCCAAAATGTGTATGTAATTATTCGATTTGTTCGATGAGCCCTTTTGGTTTATTTTTTTCATTGCTGCCTGAGATTGAACGCGAAAAAAAAAAATTTAACAACCTCAATGCTATTAATTTTATTTATTTTTATTAATATTTATTTATTTATATTAATAATAATTTAATAATAATAATATATTAATAATAATTTATTAATATTAGTGTAATTTTGTTATTTAGAAAATATTCACGTTTAGTAAAACGATGTGGAAAAAGATCGAAGAATCTGATCAAGAGACGCGGTAGCGGCTCGACAACAAGTATTAAAAGAAAGCTTGCGCGAGTCTTGCCGCACTCTTATATACTCGAATATGATGGTTTCGATCTTTTTTTTATACTTACGTCTTTGATCGCAACGTCTACCAAATATACAAAAGGTACATATAATCCTGCCATTCCAAATACGTTGCTGATACCGATCAACAGAAAAACGGGATCTCTCAATAATGACATATCCATCATGGTTGCTAAGGCCTCTTTAAATGACTCTGGTAGTACCAAACAAGGACATAACGGTTCTGAAAAATAGATTTACAATAATCAATTACTAAAAAATCCATAAATAAATAGTTTTATAAAAGGCACGATTGAAAATACAGTTCCATTTAATTTAAACCGTGGCCCCCTACAACGGGGGCGAAAATGAATCCATTTTTTTGGTAAAAACTTTTTTTTGCATTTTTTTGAACAATTTTTTCGTTTTATAGAGTTTTTGTTATCAAATTTTGACCAAATGCGACTTTATCATGCATCATTCTCTTCGTTACGAAAAAACAAAGATAATGGTATATAATTAAACCTTATTGTCACATACGAGGGACATTTTATGTTCAAGAGAATATTGGGGTCGTTTTCGACCTCGTTGTAGAGTTTACGTTCGGAAAAATAGATTTTAGGCCTCTAGGATTAATCAAAATTCATAACACTGTTCAGATTTAGCGAAAATGTTTTTCTTTTGTATTATCCAATTTTATTCGATCAATTAAATAAGAAGTCAAACATAATTCATGCATTTTGTATTGATAATTTCTCAAACTTACGTTGCGGAGCTTTTTCGACGTCACTGTCTCTCACATCGCCCCGAACCGATTTTGGTAACGATATTACACTTTGACGATAATTCGCCAACGATTTTTGACTCTGATATTCGGGGAGATTGACCACGCTACCGCTGTAAAAAATGTCCTTCCTCGATAGTGGACGAACGATCAAGGCCTTCTCTTTAGGAATGCTCGACTTGCTAGTTGTAAAAGTAATACTCTCGCCATCCTGAAAATCAAATGTCAATTTCAATAACGCATTAACATTTATGTTATTCGTGAAATTTCATATAATTTGTTCATTATTATTTCTTGAAATTAGTTTTGTCCTAAACCTCTTGAGGCAATTAAATTTGGTAAATGTATTTGAATGAATTTTGACACGATTCTTACTTTCAAAATAAATAATAACAAAATTTTCAAATAGTACTCAAAAATCGATGAATTTCTGAATAGAAAATTTCACTAATTGCGATTACTTTCATTCGTTCTTCGAATCGAAAAATAATTTCGTTTGTAATAAAATTTAATTTTTCGCTTTTGTGACAAACGTGCTATGCTTGGAAAAATTTGTTTTCATCATTTTTAAGATAATAATTAATAAATGAGATTTTTACGTGACAAATTTTTGAAAATCTCCAAGTATTTTTCTTCCTAAAATTCGAGATCGAAATTTGTGTACGTTTTTTCGATTCAGAAGAACTAAAAAATGTTTACATTTTGACGAAAGTCATGGCTACCGAAATGAGTGAAGACTTTGTTCGCGGGCCAAATTGCTATCCGAACGTTTAAGTCATTCTCGAATTATACGTTTTGTTTCTGCAACGTCGTTTCAAAGGCATATGTCATCACGAGAAATTATTTTTAAATGCTATTGCTCGGAATATTTCGAGAATTTTGGCACGTATTTCCCGGAATTTTTCATATTGTGAAAAAAAAAATCGTTCGTTAGAATATTTATTCAAAAAATCGTAAGAAGAAAAGAGAATAATTACAAAAAAATAATTATAAATTACGGTGTAATAACATTTTTTACCATCAATTTAAATTTTTCAAAAAAATTATTTCACGACATTTTCTAATCGTTCGAAAACTAAACGAAAAATAAATTTACTTTACAGTAATTGCACAACTTTTATTTTCGGAAGATATTCGTAAATTTTGGCATCGGTTAAAAATTTTTTTGGAAAATTGGAAAAAAAGAAAAAACAAAAGATTAAGTAAAAATAAAATTTATTTTTCAGCTAACGTCTTCCTCTAAAAAAATCTTTTTATATTTAAAGAAAAAAGTAATGATGAATCGACTTCGAAGTTGTTGAACATTTATGTACAATTTCTGCTTTTTTGGGGGAAAAAACAGTAAACTACAAAATTCTTACGCTCTTGCATTTGAAAAAACGATGTTTTAAAGCGATTGGATATTATACACGATTTTAACCCAAATATCTGGAAATTTGGCTGATTTCGAGTATTTACAGAAATGAAAAAAAAAAAAAACGAAATTGAAAATACGTATAAATTCTGGTCGGGTTCAATGATTTTCGTGACAGAAGCTCCGAACAAAGAAAATTCATTGCCTGCGTCGTGTGCTAAAATTAAAGTAGGCATGTTATCGCGATGCTAACGCATATCTTCGGCGTCAAAATTTTGTTCTCCGATTAATTTAAATTTTTGATCAAAATTGAGTGAAAAAATGGCTATTTTTACATAAAACTCGCTTTCCAAGTATCGATCATGCTCTCAGCGTCAAAAATTGAATAACAAATGACCGTGACGAAGCTCCTTTTTCAAATTCACAATATTTGTTCCAAAGTCAAAAATTCCTAAAAACATTTTGCCCACACATAAAAAAAACCGTTTTTACCAAAAATTGAGAACGATCGAAAAAACTAGCAGATCTCGTTTTTTTTTTAAATTAAAATGGCTAAAAACCGGTAGTTCTTTGTCAAAGCTTCTTTTTGAAATTTCAATATGTTTTTCAGTGTAGAAAACTCCTAAAAATATTTTCCGCACACACGAAAAAGACATTTTTTAATCAAAAATCGAGAACGATCGGAAAAAATAGGAGATTCCCCTTTTTTCATATTAAAATGAATCAAAATCAGTGATTTTTCGACACAATTGGTCACGCTGGAGGATTAAATATAAAAAAAAACCTAAAAAACTAATATATATCGAAAAAAATACTCACATCAACTTCAGTGTTATTGTTTCGTGAGCCAAGCATGCTGCTAGTCGATAATCTGAGATGCAAGCTTTTTCTAATGTCACCATTGGAATTGAGAGTGCTTCGAGAATTTTTGATGGCACTGAGACTGGGTTTGTAGCGTTCACCAGTGCTGGTTTTGCGAATACGATCGAAGAAAGGAACGGAGCCATTTTTGGGTAAGCCCTGAACGTGGGTTGTGAACGCTGGTTGGGATGCGTTTCTCGGCATGACTGGTTTGTTGAATTCACTCTCGAGTTTGTCAATTCCATCCTTGGGATCTTTGGTGTCGTCGATTCCGCGTCGACTCTTCGATTTGACGGAACTCTTAAGCTGGTCGAGACTTCCGCTGTTGCTCGTTGCTCCGCTCGAGGAATGTTCCTGGACTTTGACCTCCGAGATCGTTGGCAATGTCGGCACCGTCGGTACTGATGTTAAAGGCGTTCCTTTAGAGTTATACGTTCAATCGTAACTACCCTACATTCATTTGTCATAACAAGTGCCTAAGGCCGTGCAATCGATCAGGACAATTCGTCAAAATATTCGACCATCGAAAAGACGAGAAAATCATTTTTTTTTGTTGATAATCACTAAAAACTCAGACAAAGACAAATATTTCCTTTCATTAAATATCGGCATTTTACGATTTGAACAAAAATCTTAAAATATTCAACCATCTTCCAGACGTCACCATCATCGGTTTGTTCATAACGTTGACTAACGAGAAACAATTCGAATAATGAGAAAATAAGAAAAATAAATAGACTCTTCGTTGATTTTTTATTAAATCCGAAAAAATGTATAAAAACAACGTCAAACTTAAAAAGTTTCTTTAAAACCGCATTGTTTTAAATTTGAAAAGAAGAAAATGAATAAAAAACGTAAATTGTTTATCTGGTTGAGGAAAAATTACTCGTTTGAATAATTTGTTAATAAGTTTTCAGGCTTATTATAATTGGGATTTGATATTGACAACGTTTGAAAGATTGTTGAAATTTTTTAGAATTTTATTATCGAGTCTCCAAGTAAAGAAAATCTGTTGAATAAAATTAGTAGAACTGAACATAAGAAAAATGAATTCTCGTTTTCATATGAAAAAACAACAATGTAAAAAATCGGAAAGCCGCTATGACGTAACAAAAAATGGTGTTAACCAGGATTGTAATAGTCAAATATTTCGAATTGGTGAAAAATTGTTGGAACGAAAAGAAAAACGATGAAATAAATTTCGGCCATGACATTACGGCTTACCAGGTACTAATTGATCTAGATTGAAGCTAGAATGAACGCCAGGATCGACGTTGATCGGCATTTTCATTCTTTTTTCCATGGAGCCATCGGGCAATTGTACCATAAAATAGGAGCCCCCGATGCTTCCGCGTTCCATTTGAAATCTCTTTTCCTCGGCCATTCTTTGTAAAAGCGGTTTGACCGAGGATTGCTTTGGATATTCGAGTGGTCTCATCATGGCGCCAAACACCGCGCAATTCAGAATAAGACCGGCTAATATTAAATTAGCTCCCTTCCAACTGTAAGCTTCGAGGAGCATGGTGGCCAACGGCGCGAACGCGAACGTACCAAAACCGGAGCCACAAACCGCTATTCCAGTTGCCAATGATCTCTTCGTCTCAAAATAATAGCCGACGCACACGACCGCCGGTAAATATATCAGACCGAATCCAATACCTGAAATAACAAATGAAAATTATCGATTTAACAAAGAATTATTGAAAAGAAAAGATTCGTTTATATGAAATGAAAAATAAACACTTTAGTAGAAATCATTATTTTGGTATAATAAACAAATGAAAATAATTAGCTTTGTAAGAACCATTTGAAAAAATAAAAATAAAAAAAAACAAAGCGAGCTTCGGTAGAAATAAACAGTGAAAATAATCGATTTCATAAACATTAAGTGGTTTAGTAAAAAATATCTATTAAAAATAATCGCTTTCGTAGAAGTATTAAAATAATTGGCTTTGTAGAAATAGACGTTTTTTTTCATTCCATTAAGGGGTTATATGCAGTTGTCATAGGCGAAAATCAAGAATTTTTTTTTCACAACTAAAATGCATTTTTTAATCGAAAACAGAGTGTGATTTCATAGTACAATTTCGGCTTCAGATTTTTATGGCATGAGCTACGCATGGAGGACTGATAAATGACAGAAGGATTTTTTTTTCTATGAAAACTTGCTGTTTTATTAAGTAAAAACGAGATTTTATAAGATGGAAAAAGTAATTTTTCAGTAAAACCACTGCCATTTTGGTAAAAAATAGGAATTTCGAAAAATCCTTCGTTCATTCAGCAGTGTTCCGTGTACAGAATGAGCCCTAAAGATTTGAAGCCGATCGGTGAAATACTTTTTGAGATATCGTGGTCGCCGCACGAAAAAAAACTTTTTTGGAGAATTGCTGTACCTCTCCAATTTTTAAATATTCGGTTTTAAACTTCATTCCCGCAGTTTTTCAATAAAAAAAAATTATTTATAGTTTACGGTACATTCTATTTTATTTGAAGTATTATCCTTCAGAAGCTACGACCTTTTCCCATCTTTCACGTAACAAATGGATTCCACGCCAATAGAAATCGTTACTTTTTGAGGCGCCAATAGAAATCGTTGGTTTTCCCATCTTTCACGCATCAAATGGATTCCACGCCAATAGAAATCATTGCTTTTTGAGGCGATCCATTCATCAATCCATTTTTTGATATCTTCAAAAGACTTGAAATGCTATGATGGCAAATCATTCTGAATCGCTCGAAACAAATGATAATCAGACAGTGCTATGTCCGGTGAATACGACAGGTGAGGTAAGACTTCCCAGTTCGTGTCCTTTATATACTTTTTTACGGTTTCTGCGATATGTGGCCGAGCATTGTCATGGAGTAAAATTGGTTTGTTATGACGTTTGGCGTGCTCAGGCCGCTTTTTTCTCAATTCCTGGTTTAGTTTCATTGATTGTTGTTTATAGCGAATAACAGTGATCGTTTCACGCGGTTTCAGCAACTCGTGGTACACCGTACTTTCTTGATCCCACCAAACACACAGCATCACCGTTTGAGCATGAATATTGGGTTTTGGCGTTGATGGACCTGGTTCACCTGGCAATACCCATGCTTTTTTTCGTTTCGGATTTTCATAATAAACCCATTTCTCATCGGCAGTCACGATTCGATATAAAAATAACTTCCTTTCGCATCGTTCAAGCAGCAATTCACAAATCGTTTTTCACTTTTCGAGTTGTCTCTCGTTTAATTGATGTGGTAACCAATTTCCCGCTTTTTGAACCAGTCCAAGATTATGTAAACGTTTGCTAACAGCCATTTCAGTAATGTTTGATGTATCAGACAATTCTTTAAGGGTTTGACATCGATCTTCATTGAGTAAGGCCTCCAATTCTTCATCTTCAAATGTTTTCGGCTGTCCTGGACGTTCTTTGTCTTTAAGGTCAAAATCGCCACTTTTGAATCGTCTAAACCAACCTCTGCACGTTGTCTCAGACAAAGCATGTTCACCATAAGCTTCTTGAAGCAAGTGATGACTTTCAGCAGCACTTTTTCTTAAATTAAAGCAAAAAAGCAAAGCTTCCCGCATATGCTGTTTCGTTGGTTCGAAACCTGACATTTTCAATATTATAAAAAAAAGTAGTGTGTACAAGTGAATTCACTCTCGAATACTGAATATTGTGGATTATGTCCAATACTTCAACACAGTATAGCTTTAGCGTTACTTCTATGAAAATAATCCTAGTTACCCCATCTCATATAAAACAGCGGGAATTAAGTTTAAAACCCAATATATCTTAACAAAAAAAAATGATATATTAGTTCAATAATTGTAATATGAAATCACGTTTTGTTTTCAATGAAAAAATGCATTTTAGTTATGAATAAAATTATTGAATTTCGCCTATGAAAACTGCATATAACCCTTTAATGAAAAATAAAAATAAGAATGATTATTTTAGTTATATAAATAACGAATAAATATGCTCAGTTCAGTTACAATTAAAATGAAAAAAATTTCATTGCTAAAAATCATAAATAAATTGTCATACATATTGTTTAGTTCAAATTGTTCGTTCAAATTCAATTGTAGCTGCTAATGAAATCGTCGTTTACTGAAATCATAAGTAACCGAAAAAAAATCTATTTTTAAAAAACTTACCTCCTATTACGCCGTAAGTCACCATAAGCATATTGACAGATGTCGAAAATGTTGAAAGTACAAATGCCCCCGCCCCTATAAAACTTCCCGCCATACAGACCGCTCTACAGCCATATTTATTCGTTAGGGCACTCACTACAGGACCTAAAGAATAAAATGAAAGTATTAAATACTTTAATTCGATATAATTCCAAACAATAAGTTATTAAATTAAATTAAATTGATAACGAATATTACTAAAAATAAATTACAACAAGAAAATACTCTTTCTCGTAATTGCCAAAAAAGTTTATAAATTTCGAATTTACAATATAAAAGTAACAAAATTTTATTGGCAATAATTAATGAAAGTTGGATAACGGTGAAAAATAATTGAAAAATCTTACCAGCACTGAGATACATGCCCGAGAGAAGAGAACCGACCCAAGCAATTTTGCCCGGTCCCTCGTCAAAGTAAATAACAAATTCCCCAAGGAAAACGCCAAAAGTGTAAGCAATACCGTCAACGATCATGTTACACATGAAAGATGCGAATACGACGACCCATCCGTAACCCCCATCAGGGGGTGGAGGAATATCGTGATATTCGCACAAAGATCCACCCTCATCCTCGGGTGAAGTTTCATCGACCCCTCCATCTGCTCCCGTTAATCTCGCTTGTTCCTCGACCGAGTATTCACTTTCCGTCTGAAAATCGGCAATCAAGAAAAAAGTTGAAAAATTAAGATTAAATCGAAAGCGATTGACTCATCATCGAGTTATTTCATAGAAAATATCTCGATGAAGATCTTATTTTCTTATTCAGGAATGTGCGCACGTATCAGCGAGGGACATTATCGACATAATAATCAAAAGCCTATAAACGAAGGTATACACCAATCCTTGACACACATTCTAACCTAATGTGCATGGGGTGTTTCAATTCAAATCAGTCAAGCACCACACTTAATCAGAGAAAAATTAAACAGGATCGTTTGCAGCAATAATACTTGCGTTTTCATATAACCAAATTTTGCACATGGGTTTTTCGAAAATTTGGGCATCGTAAATTGGATAAAAATATTTTAACCGCAGCATGAAATAGAAATAGTTACAAAAATAATTTATTGCAATATGAATTAGGAATTATTTAAATTTGAAATTCGCTGTCGTCATTTCTCAAATAGAAAAGATTTATTACGTCAAGTAATTACAATTGTGCATTGTAGAAAATAACGTTAAACTAATATAAATGTAGGATTAATTGATCTTTAACGAAATAACCCAAACATAAATACACTTAAATATAGCAGCGGAGCAGCAAAGAGATAGAGTATTTCCAGAGCCGGGTACTCTAAGATTAGGATAAGATTTGGAATATAGATAGACTTTGAAGCTGACATATCCAGTATCACAACGACGTGTTCGCTTGCTCGAAACTCATCAATTTGTACAACTCTCGCACTTTATTTTGTATCAATTACACATACAGATATATTGTGCGTTACCGGCCAAACTGAATTTTGGGACAAACTAGTTTTTCCGACTCCATCTCCGGACAAACTAGTTCCCTGCCCGATTTTTAAAGATAAACTAGTTTATGAATTACCATTTTTATAGAATAAACTAGTTTTTCCTGATCAATATTCAGGACAAACTAGTTTTTCGAGCCAAATTTGTAGGCTAAACTAGCTCCTACCAATTTATTAGGCTAAACTAGTGTGTCCTAACATGTTTAGGACAAACTAGTTTTTCCTGCCAATTTTTAGGACAAACTAGTTTTTCCGGCCCTATTTGTAGGCTAAACTAGTTGTAACTACCAAATTTGTAGAACAAACTAGTTTTTCCTCCCAAATTTTTAGGACGAACTAGTTTTTCTAACCATTTTCGGACAAACTAGTTTTTCCGACCAAATGTATAGGACAAACTAGTTTTTCCAACCATTTTCAAGACAAACTAATTTTTCCTCGCCAATATACAGGACAAACTAGTTTTTCCAACCATTTTTAGGACGAACTATTTTTTCCTGCTCAATATTTAGAACAAACTAGTTTTTCCGGCCCAATTTGCAGGCTAAACTAGTTTTTCCTGATCAATTTGTGGGCTGAACTAGTTTTTACTGATCAATTTGTAGGCTAAACTAGTTTAGTGTTGTTAGGATTATCTAGTTTAGCATAGGCTGAACCAGTTTATCCTGAAATCAAATTTGGTCGGCAGTATGAACATACATAATGAATTTTTATCCTAAACGTATATATATAGAATGAAAATTCATGGCTGATATGTCGTGTTTCTACGACGTGATAGACTTCAACATGCAGCGAACCTCGAAACATCTATACCGAGCTGATCACCTTGACAGCGAGTTCGTAAAAAAAAAAATCTTGTTTTTCACTTGCTCGCAGAGCTTAAAATGCTCTTATTACTTCCCAACCCAGTTTAATCGTATTATGTCAACTATCTGGAGCGAAATGCGTTTATCAAATTAAACAATCAACGTGAATTAATTTCTGAGCTGTTGAGAAAAAAACATTCCTTCATCCCGCTAATTTTTTTCGAATTTCTTTTTGTGGGGCATTCTCAGCCTATCGGAGAAACGAAAGAAAAATAATAAGCATCGTGAAGGTTTAATTTAGGAATCGTAAATGAATTGAGTCGTTTTTTTTCATTATTTGAATGTTCCGCGACGAAATATTTTGCAGTTTTAAAGTAAAAAACAATTTAAAACTAAAGAAAACGTATTATTTTTTGCAAATTAAAACACTGCACTATTTTTGCCTCGTAGGAATTTTTACACCATTGTGAAAAAGAAAAAAATGAAATTCGTTATTTAATCAATGTTTTGTTTTGCAAATTTATTCATTCGGATATTTATTTTTTCATTCCTGCATTCTTTTCAATCGACCCTTTTACACACATCGATACGACATCTAGTGGACAAACATTGACTTACTGATTTTTAGACCGATAAAACGAACAAAAAATTCGAAAAACAACAGGGCCATAATTTTAATTCATGCGAATGTTCTCGGATTTATTAACAGAGAAATAATGTTTACTGATTAACAAACGATCGTGAGTATCATAAAATTAGCAATTTTATGGGTCATGTAAATTTTCAGTCGAACAGAATAAGCAGCTACGTTTATTCGCTCCTGATTTATAACAGCATTGGTCAAATATTTTTGGCGGGAATTTGAATAAGCATTGCAACAGTTTTCGTAACGAGGTGTTGCAATAATTCCGCTCGGTTTTATGATTCATCTAAACACTTTGCACACTGCAATCTACACCGTTTTACGTTTAACCAACGAGCGAGGCAAGCGAGAATTATGTAAAATAAAGTTGGTTACGAAAGAGAGCTCGCATTTTCCGGACATGTAATTAATGTTTTTTTTTGTTATTGCATTTTCGAACCATCGACGTGTTAAACCGATGACTAGAGATTTATATTTAAATACAAAATTATTCATTGGCAGTTTTGTATTTGCGTCGTGAATAAAAAGCTTCCTTTCCATACATATTTTTTCCCCCATTTTTGTAAAGTATAGCAAACGAAACAGCGAATTAAACATCCTCGGAATCTCCAGAAGCGTGCACATTTATTTTGGATATTTAGAGCGTGACCTTGAGACTTTTCAGGCGGGTGATAAAAGTTTGCTTCTATTTTCGTCAACAAATTTAATATTCTAAGAAACTTTGTATCCTCATAAACTTATTAAATTTCAAGTAAAACAATGTTATCGCAATTAAATTCAGTAAAAACCGATTCGTATGCTAATTTTCAATATGTTTTATTCATTTTAACTTGGACTTTTAAATGAAAAACTAAATTCTTACATGTTTTTTTTGGTCTTTTAAGTCCAAATAGAGCTAACGTCAATCATTTGCAATCATTAAAAAACATTTGAAATCGACTACCCAAGAATGTTGAGCATTTAAAAATCAACCGATACTTCGATCACATCGCCACCTGTTGGCCAATTTTCTAGTGTCATCTTTGATCGAAATCCCATTGAATTTAAGGTCGTAAATTTGGCTGATTACGACTAATTGAATCAAATTTCGAAACTGAACTCACATTTAACAATTACCAATTCATTCGTCGACACAATAAATGACATTTAAGTCGACAATGAAAAAATGAAATTTAAATCGATTTTCTAATCATATCAAAACATCAAATCATGATGCAAAGTAAAAATTGTTTTTTTCTTCTTACGTTCGATAAACTGATCGGAAGTAACAATATAATTATTCCCTAAAATTGCTTAGTTTGCATTTTCCGGGGAAAACAAAGCTTTTTGGTACAAAAAGGAAAAAATTTTGGTCGATTATAATATTACGCGAGGGGAAAAAAAATCGATCATTTTTTTAGGTGCATGCGCCTCCTGATGCGCCGGTACGGATAAAACAAAGGAAAAGAAAGAAAGAAAGCGGAGGCGGGATACTGTGCGCGATAAGCATCGATCATTGACCTAAATGATGCGACGAATACTCGTGTGAATAAAACATTTAATATATAGATATATACGGCGTACACATATAATCCCTTACAAGGAAGCTTAAGGCAATGTGGGATACCGACTGAGCATCCATGAGTGCGAGACATAACTGAAATTTTCGGACAGGTCTTTCTCCCCCGTAAATGATATTTACGTTAAAAAAGTGTTAGCGTCTCTGTCGGTGAATCACGAAGACGCTAACACTCTGTTTTTTCCAAAAATGTTAACAATCTATGAAAAAGACTTGTCCGAAAATTTGTGGTTACGTTGACCTTTCACATTGCCTTAGAATTCCAGAAATAGACCTTTTTTAGGTATTTTGAAAGTGAGTTTACTTCCCAAATAAAATTTTAACTGATTTTTTAAGGTATTCCTTTCGCGGAGGGCCGCATTTTTTGGGCGCATAAGCAGGGCCCTCCACATTTGTTCATAAATTAGACTGGATTTTGTTAAAAAAAAGTTATAACCAATTATTAGCCCAACTGTAAACAAAAATCCAAAATTTCAGTTTAAGGCAATGTGAAAGGTCAACATAACCTCACAAATTTTCGGACAAGTTTTTCATAGATTGTTAACATTTTTGGGAAAAGCAGTGTTGGCGTTTGCGTGATTCATCGACAGAGACGCTAAAGGTGCCTTTTCATGCTGACGCTAGACGCTGGTTTCAAGCGTCAACCCAACCACGTACGTGTGGAGGGGAAAATAGCGTAAAAGCTAAATCGTGTTTGGCTTTTACGTTATTTCCCCCTCTACAAAGCACGGCCTCAGAATATTCAGAGCCTGATCACGTGGCGATCGGACGCTGGGACCGAGCGTTTTGATGCTTGAAGCCAGCGCCAAGCGTTTGACCGTGTTATGACGCTCGATTTCTGAAAGGGGAAGTCACGTGACCCGATTTGACGCTAGAAGCCAGCGTCCAGCGTCAGCATGAAAAAGCACTTTAACATTTCTTTTTTAACGTAAATATCATTTATGGCGGAGAAAGACCCGTTCGAAAATTTCAAATATCTCTCTCGCACTCATGCCCGTGCGGTCGGTGTATTTCACATTGCCTTAAGGCTAGGAGTCATACCGACTGAGCCGCCATGAGTGCAAGAGAGATAGCTGCAAAATTCGAAAGTGAAATTTTTCGACATGGTTTGACCGATTACAAAAAGGCCCTGTCAGCCCATTTTTGCCATCGATCTGAGTGGGCTAACAGAGCTTTTTTGTAATCGGTCAAACCGTATCGAAGAATTTCAACTTCGAAAATTCGAGGTGAGGTTAGGTGACTGACCCATCCCCTTAATTGTGTAAATTATGAAACTTTTTAATATTTTTTGGAGAGCTACAAATGTCAGCAACCGCACTGTCAACATGAGAAGCTGGATTCATTGTATTTAGTTTA
Organism: Rhimphoctona megacephalus; assembly: GCA_963989365.1. Lineage (NCBI taxonomy): Eukaryota > Metazoa > Arthropoda > Insecta > Hymenoptera > Ichneumonidae > Rhimphoctona > Rhimphoctona megacephalus. The sequence continues at coordinate 12,289,480 of OZ022420.1, read as the reverse complement.
AAAAAAATAGTGAAATACGAGTGAAAATACGCATAAAGTACGCAGTGACCTTGGTAAAAATGTGAGCCAATTTGTAACGGATAAGAGCAAGAGTAGCGTTAAAAATGTTGTAAAAACTGCCAAAGATAACATAACCTCTTGAACGTCATGGCTACGAAAAATCGTCTGCTGATCACATTCTTTCAAGTTCTATCGTGAATATTTTTTTTAAACGTCCGGTGACTGTATTTATCGTTGCTACGAAATCTTTAGAATTTGATTTAACCATAGGACAGTTTATATCAAACATTTATAATTATTTGATATACGAATTATTAAATAGAAATGTGAGCAGCAGGTCATCTCCATAAAGTGTCGTGTAAATTAGACGATTTTCAGTTATAATTCTTTTCTAAAAGTTCGATAACTTCGCTCAATATTTTTCCAGTGGAACGGAATGTATTTTTACAGTTTTGTACAAAAAAATCTGTTAATTGTAAAATATTCGAGTTCATGAAAGGAATACCTTATCGGCTGTGTACAATTTGCTTATTTTCGTTTTTTATATTTCGACGAATTCTTTATTTCTGTAAAAGATTTCCACCACTTGTCATAAAATTTCGAAAAACTGAATTTTATTTTTTTTTCTTGACGTTTTCGAATAATGAAATTTTCCAGAAATTGTTGACCATTATTATTTATATGAAAGATCGAATTTATCATAATTTTGAAAGTAATGGCTTTTTTAAAATTCAAGTTTACTTGAATCCATTAATTCATGAGAATTTATTAATCAACCGTACGTTTTGAAAAGGTGATAAATTTCTGAAATGGATTTTACATATTTTCCTCGAACGAGCTCAGTTTATTGTTTTTCGTTTGGTCCCATGTAGAATAAACTTTAAAAAAAGTACATCAATAACTGAAAATGTATGATTTAGTTACGTATTTTATTGTACTTCGATAAAATAAAATAAAAATATATTTTGCTCTGGAAAATCATCACCAGTTTGGATACGTATAGAAACAGTTACCATAAAGGTGATCATTTTCAAATGAATCATCGAAAAGCCCAAAATGAAAGTATATTTTCATCAATAGTTATGAGCAACGTACTTTAAATTTGCCCTAAAGCCGAAAAATGCTCTTTCAATATTAACAATACACGCAACAGGCCATTTATTACATTTTCTCGAGCACATAATGGGACCATTTATTAATAAAACGATTTATTTCGTTCGTGCATAAAATAATAAGCATTCGTCAATGTCAAGGGTACATTAGAACCCAAGGAAATTAATATTCTTCTTCTCCCTCTCCCTCCCTTCCACCGCCCCACAGACTTTTTGTTCGTGTCTGTACCACCTAAACGTTACGCACCCTTTGGAGAGGTGGGCGAAACAAATTTTCAAATGTAGTCGAAGTTGGATGACTGTACACGTACCAAGGCTTGCCCCGCAGGGGCGAAGGTTGACGGCGATCAGCTGATCGCCCTCTCGCGGCCGTAATGGCCACGAGTAAATAATGTGAGGCATCGCGTTCCTTTACGAGGCATTGTAATCCGGGACGCTTTGCACCAACCGCGTTTTATCCCCGCGTTACGAGTTTTCACCTCTTTTTTGTTAAGCGACCTTGCACCATTGGAACGTTCGAAATAATTTTAGCTCGAGAATATATTTTTATTGAACGAGCATTCCCGCCTATTTTTTTTTTCTTTCGTGGAAACATTGCTGATCCACGTGTGGACGCCGCTTGAAAAACACAAGTTTATATTCACGAAAAAATCGAACAAAATAACATTCTCACCAATTTAATTTGTAGAGAGAAATAAAATTCACTATATTGAAAAACAAATGTCCGAAACTGAAAAAAAAAAAATTAACACGAATCGATTTGCAGTCAGAAATAACATTCAGGATATCCAAAAAGAAAAATTCGCAAGAAAATGGTCACTTGTTCAAAATTTACAAACAGAAGATTCACAAAACAATTGTAACAAATGTCCGATGTTTATTGCATGAGGGAATTCCAGAATAGGAACTTCTAATTTCGAATTTGAGCATGAATAAAATAAGAGAACGTCAAAAACAAAATTCTTTGGAGTGAGAGAAACGAGCGGTTTCGCGGCGGACACGCTGAAGTGTAGACGCGTTTGAATAATCGCGATTGTCAAGGTTGGTCACGTGGTCTCTGCTTCATACTCTACAGCTCACGTTTTATTGCCGAAGAAAATTATAATGTATTAGAATATATTTAAAATAAAAAGAAAAAAACATGAAAAACTATAAATGTTACGATGACGTGAATGTTATTTAACACCGTTGCGTCGTACGACTAATTTTGACGAGAAGCAAAATATCGTGAAAGAGTATTACGATAAATTGCGAATTAGAAGCATTTCGATGGGCGTAAATCCGCTTCAGACACTGGAAAAGCTGACAAGCACACAATACGCAACACATCGTTCAAAAACCAACGTAAACACTCAATAAAATCGTAATAATATGATACACACAATAAAACCAAAAAAAAACAGAACGAGGAAAACAAAAATAATCAAAACGCACCGTGCTAATTTTCCTGACTCGTCGCGAGCCGTACTGGCTGTACTGCGATTTGTTTAACGACACACGCGACATTATTTCAATTAAAAAAAGAAGGAATATCGTATAGAAAATTCGCGTCACAAGAGATCACAGTGAAATGAAAGGGTAAGAATGAGAGAGAAAAAGCAGAGCGAGAGAGAAAAGCGATGAGAAAGAGCACGACACTCGCGCGAGCACCCCCGCGCGCGTGGGCTCGTTTTCCCTCTCGTAAAAACGAAAGTCTATATTTATAGTGTACAATACTTTTTTTTCTCTTCTCGTTTATTCATATATATAAAGAAAACGAGTGCGTTGTGTTTTTAAATACTTTGCGTATATTATAGAGAGCTACATGAAAACTGCCTCGTGATAGCTGGCTCGTCCGTTATTAAAACCGACGACATCAAGCAGCATCAGCATCGACGACGACAATGACGACGACGAGGACGCAAAAAAAAAGAAAACAAAACAGAACCAATATACGATCTTCGTAGCGCAACGTGATTCACGCACTTTCAAAAGTTCCAACTACCAAACATAACACTGCTCGTCATAGTCGGCTGCCATGTCACAATAACGAAACGAAACTTTGAAAACGGAACTCTATAACCTCGGATCGAATATAACGCCCCTTCCCTTTGGGGCTGAGTTTTCTCGTCTTTTTTATTGTCTTCTTTCGCTTCTTTTTTTCCCTTTACGCTCCTTTTGTCATAGGACAGAGAACCGAGGGTGCACGACCCCAGAAGGGGGAGACAAAATCGGAACTAAGGGTGGGGAGTGTACGAAGTGGGGATGAAAGACGCGCGCGAGCGTCGCTGGTGGGAGAAAACTCCTGTTATAATGTTGAAATAAAAAAAAAAGACAAAAACACGCTTCGCGAATGCAGCGCGGGGCCTTATAGTAGTATACAATGTTTATCGTATATTTTGACACGATATAACTTGTATCTCCGTGAACGAAACACGAGTGTCCTCGCTTTATTTTTATTTTATTTCTCGTCTTTTTTAGAAATGTTTTTTTTGTTTGTTTTTTGTTCGTTGTTCCTTCGCTTTGTATTTAATAATTATTCTTATGTCGCGTTCACGCGAGTCTCGAAAAACCTTGGAGTTACGCACGCCTTCTTCGAGCGCGTGAGTTCTGGCTCTGCTGGCTGACTGACTGGTCGCCCGACTCGGCCGTGCGCTCTCGCACCGCACCGCCACGCTTATACTCGTAATCTGCGCACACGGACACTCGCTTCTATATACATATTTCCTGCTCGTTGTTTTTTATTTTTTTTCCTATTCTTTCTTTCTCTTTGCCTTCCTCAATGATCCTGAGTATGGACAGGCGTGCACGAGCGGGAGAAAATGTTGCGTTCGCGCAAACACTCGGGAATAGCCCGCGCCTTTCAACGTGCGGGAAAAGAGAGCATGAGAGGTAAATGAAAAGTTTGAGTTTTTCCTTGCTCTCGAACTGTCATTGGTATATATCGCTTGTGTGAGAGGGAAACTCGTGCGTGTACGTGTGTGTGTGTGTAAGCTGGCAACGGACGGGTTTATTTATACTTTACTCCCGTTCTGCAATGCGTTTTGCTACATCAGCTGCGTTACGATGATGCACCCGCGAACCAAGAAATATCGCTATTCGATCGAGCCAAATATATTTCATTTACAAAAGTACAGCGCGAAGAAAAAATACGTTTAGTGACTGAAAAGAGAGAGAAAAATGGAAAGAAATCCAACTCGAGCCAATATCAACAGACTGGAAACATCGGACTCCGATGATTCATCACTCTACGGAGCTCGTCACGTTTCTTTTTTCTTTTTTTTTTATCCACCGCTCCCATGATATCAAGGCAAACCTCCCTGCCGAGAGAGTCAACGGCGTCAACAGTGAAAACCTACGTACGCGTTTCGCTCGCTTCTACTCACTACAGTTACGTGGGTGCCAATAAACATCGCTAAGCGCGCGCACGTTTCCCCCTCTCCTTTCTCTTTCTCTCTCTCTCTACTCTCTTTCGTCAGTTACTTGACTTACAAGTTGCGAGCCGATCTCAACAACGTACGTTTCTTACACTTTTATCCTCTATTTTCGCCGATAGATCAGCTCCCTCGATTACTTTATCTTAAATATATCTACCGAACGTTTTCTGCAATTCGTTTCTGGAAAATTGTACTATACTTTGCCCCGAATAACGGATATTTGGCATATTGATTCAAGTGCCCCCTTGCATTGTTTTAAGAAACTAACAAGTTCGAACATGCTTCGAAACTTTTTTGACATAACCTAAACAATTACATAGAAACATAATTGTTTTCATGAAAATGCTAACGTATTATTTGTTTTAAATTTATTATTGAATTTTATCCTATGAGCAACCGCGTAATCTACACAACTTTTTTGATTTACTAGGTGAATAATCTTTTTCTTTTTATTTAACGGCTTTAGTTTTAATCAACTTTTTTATTTGTAAAATCTGAAATTTAGAGCTTACGTCTATTATTTGTATCCATGAAATAAAATTTATTAGAGGTTAATTGCAAGGTTTTAATTTGTCGGAAAGTTTTTTTTGCAACGAATAGCAAGAAAGGAGTTTAAAAATATTAACCTTTCGGTGAAAACATAACCTTACTTTGATAAAAGAATTTGGGCACTACGGTAATTTATAGTTAAATTCTAGTACTTTTTGTGCTGGAGTTATTTTTACATCTTTTAGATTTAGGTAACCAGATATTTTAGTGAAAAAAAAGAATTTTTAGTTATCTAACAAATAAACATTTTTATCGGAAAGATGACTGTTGGGTGATGGAAGATATGAAGAAAAACGGGGATTAATGTAATTTAAATTTAGAATCTTTGCGGCCGTAATTCTATCATGTTCGGGTTCTCATGGCGAATATCTCGCATTACTCATCCGTTATCTTTGTTTTCCTATGACCAGGCCCCGCGGCAATAACCTCGAATTTTTTTCCATTCGTGCCTTAAAGTGCAAGACAGGCATTTTACGAGAAGAGAACAGATTCTGAATTAAGAAATGTTAATGTGTCCGACAGAGATAGCATTGAGGACATTCGCAGTTGTCGAAAGAGAGAGAGAAACAAAAAACTTGTTTACATTTACTTCGAAGGGTTTTTGGAGCAGTTCCTATTTTCTACGTTTTTTCGAACCAGCGCGGGCGCAGTAGGTCTAAAATAACTAAATTAGGCACGGAAATTCTTGGGACTCTTTTGATATAATTAATCACCAACTGAAAACAAAAACAACAATAAAGAAAACACGCAGAGTATACAAATCATTTCTTTGTGACCAGCGCGGAGGTTAATTTGCCCCAATCTGAATAATTGGCCTCGGCGTCCCTTTTATTGTTGACGGCTTTGTTTAAGCATAGCGCGCGGCAACTCGTCTTCTTGTTGAGGCCAACGCTTTTCGTGGCGATTTGTCGAAACAGCGCGATCGCTCGTACGTGAAAAATACTCAAATCAATGAATTTTATACTATGATATTTAGATTATGAAAAATTATTCAAATTTCTGCCATACATTTTTTTGACTGCTTAATTTTCGAAAAAAATGTTTTGAGTAGAAAAATTTTGTGATTTAATTTTTTATATATTGTTTATGTGATTGAAATCTTCAGTTGTGCCAATTATGAGCGCCGCTCATTGACTGTTTGAAGAACTAAGTCGCGAAGGTTTTTCTGAAATGACGCTGACCATTTTTTTGATGAATTCGAAACTCAAAATCATCAACTAAATAAAAAACCACAAAAAAGATCATACTCAAATAAGTACGGTTAAAAATTCACATCAGATTATTGGGAAAAAATGGAGGGAGGGGGTGAGGATTCTAAAAGCGAAGGACATTGAGCGAAGAAAGTGATAATAATAATGATTACAAAACAACAACAATAAAAAATCATGTCGAATTATCGAATTGTTTTCAGTGAATTTTCAGGCAAAATAGTTGGATATTGTTTTCTTTACCGACTGACGGTAACTCTTTACAGAGGTCACTAGAGTATTCTTTCAAACGTTCAGTGATTAGAAAAAAAAATGAATGATTGCTACGTCAAATTTCAATTTTCATGACAGAAAGTTATTCATAACACAAAACCAAAACTTTTTTACAGCGACCCTTTACTCGAAGAGATTTTAATTTGAAGCGAGTTTTCTTTCGTCTCATATGCTTTTCGGCGCGACACTAGACCTCAATAATATCACACACGGATTATTTGTTTGTTAAATCGAGTAGAATAAAAATCAATTGCTCGGAATGAGAGAGAATGTTAAATCAGTTAATAGTAATAATTCGCGCAGGTCATGCGTTGATCTGTAATGATCTACATGAGACTTTACAGACGAAATTACTAACAGGTTTTCCCATGCCTTCTCCCACTTCGTTCAAGTTTAGAATCTTCGCGTCCCCCTCGTTCCTTCTTCCCCTTCCCCAACTGCGCTTTTGTGACAATTTTCGTTACGGTTCGTTAGCTTTGAAATTTCGGAAGCTTTTTTCATTTTTACTGTTCAATCGGATCTCAATAAAATGAAGTTTGTCGCACGCATATCGTGGCAAAATATCGTGGAATAACCTTGTTTAATGTCTGTCCTAACCTAAAAACCTCAACACGATATTTTTGCAAACTTGTTTTGAAGCGTCCTGTATATATTTTATGCATTATCTTCGTATATAGTTGGTTATTTCTATGCTCATTATTCACGGTATTTTCAACTTTAATTATCAAATCGAGAGGATTACTCACGCTTGCTTTCTCTGTCAAGCGTCTCTATAGCCTCTTGTTTCGCTGTATAAACATATCGGCAAGTTTTTTCAACGATTAGTCCTGACCTAGTTTATAGCTCGTCATCATAATAGAATCGACAATCGAGTGCGGATTTTTACAAGAGAAAATTAAATCATCCTTTTTCTATCTCTCTTCATCGTTCTTTGTTTCTCTTGTACGAAATACATATATACATAGCATTTTTTTCTTGAATAATGTATTATCGAGGATTCCTTGAAAGGTTTAAAATCGTGCAAATTAAGGAAGGGTCTCACACCGAAGCGTTTTTGATCAATTTTTTTTTTCAATTCGAAGTCCATTTTTAGGATACTACTGCGTGATTACTTGTTGACTTTTAAAAGGCTTCAACATTCCGAGTTTGACAAATTTCCTATTAAAGATTCAGCAATTTACGTGCATTTATTAAGGGGAGCAATTGAAAAATTTTAATTTCTCCCGTAACTCTGAAACTTTTATATAATTTTTTTTAGAAAATGCTCAATTACAGAGAAACTGGGCGAAGTTTGACAAAAATAACTAGCGTTTGACCGTTTAATTGTGGAAATATAGTGATAGAAAGTAAAACTAAATCTTAAGAGATGTGGGAAATCGTAATTTTTGAAACTGTAAACTTTATATCAGGCATTTTGTCGAAAGTTTAACAAATTTTGTACACCCTGGATCGTTTCACTATAAAACGATCGATTAAAGAGCGAAATTTCAAGAAAAGTAAAAATAGTTACGCAGGGATGAAAAAATGACTTTTTTCTTTAATTTTTGAACAATCTGCCGGCTGCTAAACATTGAACAAAATATTCGGTACGTTTTTTTTTTTTAATGCACCTGCTGCCGTAACCTTCAACCCAACATACACAATTCCTCTTTTTCCCTTAATAACGAGAATTTATTAAAAATAAAAATGTTTGTTTACACGATACGATACGATTCGAAAGTAAATATGAGAATTTTCGAAGCTCACTCGCCCGGCGACTGCTTATTTTGATGATGGCAGAGACGTTTCTCGCGCAACGATACGCTGTACCGCGCACTAATTTACTTAATTACGTCTAGCGAAAGCTCTATGACGATCAACGAGTTAGTGCGTGTGCGATCCTACGGAAATATGCTAATAATAGTATCGGTGATCGTGTTATTTTCATTTTTTTTTTACTAATTTAAATATCATGCAAAACATATATCCAGAAAGTTTGTTTTTTTTGTTATCTTTCAAATTTTTTCGCTTTCATTTATATTTAGAATAGATCTTTCGATGAAATCACAGATTTTTATTACAAATTTGTTATAATAAAGTAAACGTAAAAGTAAAGTAAAGTTATAGTACGTAGTTATTGTAAAAATGTGAATATTTAATAATTATAAAAAAGTAAAAAAAATATTTCGAAGTTCATCTATTTTTCGATCCATCTGTGCACCTTTAAGGTATTCCTTTTGCGGAGGGCTGTATTTTTTGGGCGTATAAATAGGACTCTACACATTTGTTCATAAATTAGGCTGGATTTTGTTTAAAAAAGTTATAACCAATTATTAGTCCCAACTGTAAACATAAATCGAAAATTTCAGCTTGATTGTGTAAATTATGAAACATCTTGATATTTTTCGGAGAGCTACAAATGTCAATAACCGCACTGTCAAAGGGAGAAACTGAACTTATTGTATTTGGTTAAAAAAATAGGGAAATATGAGTGAAAATACGTATAAAGTACGCAGTGACACTGGTAAGAATGTGAGCCAATTTGTAACGGGTAAAAACAAGAGTAGCGTTAAAAATGTAAAAACTGTCGAAGATAACATAACCTGTTGAACGTCATGGCTACGAAAAATCGTCTGCTGATCACATTCTTTCAAGTTTTATCGTGAATATTTTTTTTTTCAAACGTCCGGTGACTCTGTTTTTATCGTTGCTACGGAATCTTTAGAATTTGATTTAACCATAGGACAGTTTATATCAAACATCTATCTTTATTTTATATATGAATTATTAAATAGAAATGTGAGCAGCAGGTCATCACCATAAAGTGTCGTGTAAATTAGACGATTTTCAAAGTTATAATTCTTTTCTAAACGTTTGGTAACTTGGCTAGATATTTTTCCAATGGATTGGGATGAATTTTTACTTTTTTGTACAAAAAATCTTAATTGTAAAATATTCGAGTTCGTGAAAGGAATACCTTAAGGTAAAATAACTGATGCAGACTAGTCAAATGAGTGCTAAATTTTCGAAATACGTTTATGCAAAGTTTAATGCAATAATTAAATGAATTGACAGTTGATTTGTATCTTATGTATTTGTATGCAGGTCTTATTAACCTAACAAAATATTAACAACAATAGATTTGCAAAATCTTCAACTGTTAAATGCAAAATTCCACGATGTCACGTTTTCATCGAGATTTTTCAATGAATAATATCCGTATTTTTCAACCGATTTTAATGCACTACGTCTTATTTTGTTCTTCAAGAGATCCGCTATGAATTCACCGTGTGAATTTTTTTCTGAGTCTCATCGTTTTACTGTTGCAGTCAATTGCTTGATTGGCTAAAAAACATGCTCATAAACCAATTGCTGTAATTTTCATATTAGCAAGTTTAGAAAAAAAACTTACTCGATGAATTCGTAGAGGATCTCTTGAGAAACAAAATAAGACTTGGTGCATTAAAATCGGTTGAAAAATACGGATTATTCTTTGAAAAATCTCGATGAAAATATGACGTGATGGAATTTTGCAGTTATCAGTCGATGATTTCGCAAATTCATCGTTTAAAATTTTTTTTTAGGTTAATAAGACATGCTGTGATACATACCAACCTTCAATTAATTTAATTAGTGCATCGAACGCTGCATGAATGTATATTGAAAATTTAGCACTTATTTGACTAGCAACGATATAACCTTAAAAATTAGAAAAAAGTCTACAATAGCAATATTTTGTTTTCAGCAGCATTAGAAACTTATAAAAATATTTTGATCGTAATAAGTAAACCGATGAATCTTCGCCAATTGCCCTAGAATCTATTGGAGAATGAGAAAGAAAAATTGAAAATTACGAGGGTCACGAATCCGACGAGTTGACCTGAAATCTCTCGTGGATATTTTCGTACATATATACAAAGATAGATACGAATGACTGCGAGACGATAGGCTTACACGAATTAATTAGATAACGAGCACCCGACAATTAGATCCATAAGATCGGCGAGGACAATGCATCAAAACACCATCTGCTTCTCATCTCGGGTGAAAAAATTCGTGGAACAACGTTTTATTGAAGAGCACGGCGTAAGCACAAATGATCATCGGCGTTATTATCGTTGTTACAAAAACGAGCTGCGAACGACTTTTCGTTTACGAAGATCGTTACATTTTTTTAAATTCAATAAAAAATAATATTTCTAATATTTCCCTAATTGAATAATTTGAACGTTCGTTATAAAGCTCGATATATCTTTAATTCGAAATAATCTATTTATTAATTTCTTTTTCAATTCAAAATAATTTATTAACATTTTTGCATCACAAATTTTTTAATTTATTTCCTGAATTAAATTAGATTTTTGAATAATTTTCAGTTAATATTAAATGAAGTTAAAAGAGATAGGAAAAATATAATATGGACAAACACACCCAGAAAAAACATCTAGTCAGTTTAACTAGGATCCAGTTAAATCAAATAAATATTTTTCCTTATCTTACGGCCAAATTTTATTATATTATTTAACTTTAAGAAATTATTTAACTTTAAGAAATTATTTTTTTTAATCACAATATTTTTATATTCTTGATTAATGAATAATTTAATATATTTATTCAAATCGGATATATTTTTATCTTAAAAATTAAACGAATATGAAGCTGAAATAAAAATAATATTTATATTAATATTTATAATATTTATAATATTAATTACACCATATTCAATTATGATATTATTTAATAATATTTTCATGGGTCTGCGAGTCTGGGTAGGTGCAACAGGGATGCCGATGTGAGAATCGATTTTTGCAAGAATCGATTCTTGTTCGACCAATAATCGATTTTTTGAATCGATTCTTTCTGACCAATTAATTACCTGAATTGATCTTTCAAGTACAAGATCGATTCTAAATTGTAATATTTTTTTAAACGGGAGAGCGGTTGGTCTAGTGGATAAGGGCTCGGGCTCGCACGCCGCGGGTCCCGAGTTCGAATCCCGACCAAAACGTCAATGAAAAATTGAGATTTTTTTCACGTGTTTCCACTGTAATCCCGGGTGGCTTAGCCTCCACCTTTATAAAAATCATGTCCAGAACTCGCTGTGATGTCTGAGCGGTCGATGTACGGCTCCGGGTGCCTCCCGTGGACGGTTCTCATCGTGCGGATGGTGGCCCTCTAAGCGCCTCTAGTAGCTGTGCTTGAGCATACTCGCATTGCTACCCGGGGAAATCGGTAGGTGTACCGGCTGTACCGGCAAGGTTTTCTGCAGTTTCCCTTCGCCCTCGGCAAATGCGATACAGTTGGGGATAAGTCGGCTGCAGCCGCACAGGGGGGTGTCTTCGGAAAGGGGGGGGGGGGTCAAGCTAAAAAGGGGAGAACCCTGGGCAATGGCAAATACAATAAAAAAATATATAAAAAAAAATATGCTCTTTTAAACAACTATTGTCTGTAAAAACCGTCTCCCAATCCCGATAAAAATTGCACTATTATACAAAAACGGTAGAATCTTATGTATGCTGTCGATTGAAGTTGACTGAAAGTGATTACATTTTTTATATTATTGCTATTGGCTGATCTGTTGGCATTTAAAATTCTATTGGCCAATATTGAAAATATAGTTTACTCTTATATAAAAAGTTAATAAAACATATTTCGGAAGTCTTTGTAATCATTCAACAAAAGATTTTTGTTTTAAAAAACCGAAGTATTGCTTCTGGATCCGAAAGAAAAAATAAAAATAAAACGATACAAGAGCTTTCATCTACGCATTTATTTTTGTTAATATTAATAAATAAAAATGTTTATTCTTGACGCGGTGGTTCTTATTTTTGTACCCGTATTATAAAAGTATTAAAAAGTGTCTTGCTAGACATAGTTAGTCAGCAGAATAATAATACTACTTTGGTTCTCGCAATTTATGCACATCTAAAGCGCAATTCGTATATGAGAAATACCTCGACGCTCTGCGCCACGTCGTGGTCGGAGCAAGAAGCTTAAACGTGGCTACTCGAATAAACGGATCCAAATAGCATTATCTATTTGATTTAATACTTCTAGCTTTCTGGATGAAACGAATAGAAATATTGTTGATTGAAATGAAAAATTTCGAAAAATAATCATAGTAGATCTAAATAGAACTTTTTTCTGGGTACAAAATGTGCTCTCCCCCCCCCCCCCCCTCCCGCGCTCACTCTCTCCCTCCCTCTCCCTCTTCCTCTCACTCTTCCTTTATTTCTTGCTATTTACTTACGAAGTTATTAAAAGCTGTGCAAAATTTATTACCATTGCTTCAATGTATTGTTCGGAAGCCTTAAGTCTAGCGTCGAAAAGTCTCATTCAACTGAAAATATTATGACGTGAACAATTACATACAAAAATGTTTTATTAGTGGCACAATAAACACAGATAGTGGCTGTACTACCAATTGTATGTATATTCTTGATCATTCTACTTAAATGAGAATCAAATGACCGGAACAAAGCGCTAACTAAGACAAATGAAACACTGACTGAGCCTCCATGTGTGTAAGAGAGAAAGCTGTTGTCGCGTATTTAAGTTTGCGTCATATCAAAACCGATTTGTTCGACAGAAAGAGAGCTTATGGTTCAGAAGCATTTTGATATTTCGTTTGTTACGTGGTGATCAACAAAAACGCAAAACAGTCGTACAGCAAATTTGAAAAATTCGATATTGAACTCGAAAAGTCGTCAAATCTCGAAAGATAGCGAAATTAATTGAAAAAGTGAATCCAATGCGAAGAAAATCAGCAATGGTTGGGGTTCGAACTCCCAATAGTGCAAAAATTATATTTATAAAACTACCACTAGTTCGAAATTTGTTTGAATATTTTTTGCAACTTATTTTGATGTATTTTAATCAAAAAACAACGAAATTAATTCTCATTAATTTTTTTACTTTGCATTTTTAGAAGAAAAACCTAAAAAAAACCACTTTTTTATACATTGTTGACATTATCTGAATGAGCGGCTACGAAATTAAATTTTTGATAAGTCGCCTCGAAAGTTGACTGAAAAATGAAGGAAATCATTTTTTGTTTAGCCTAATATCTCAATTTTTGACGTTACTGTGAGACTTTGAAATTTAAAATGATAAGAATTTAAATTTTCACATCTCGGCGAAAAATTGTCGTATAGGAATTTAATGGGGAGGTTTTCCAGCGAACTTTGGTAGACTTAGAAACCAGCGTCTAAATTATCCCGATACTCCTGTTCGTTCTACCCGAAAAATTTCTTGGAAAATCGGCTCAAAAATTTAAAGGACTTTTTATCAACGAATTGGCAATAATCGATCAAAAACTTGAAAAAATTTTAGCAAGTATCAAAAACGCTAGTCATTTTTGCTAAAAGGTGCCAAAAAATCCGAAATTTTTATGATTTTCAGTATTTCTTCTAACAGCTTATTTTGCTTAAAAAACACCGAAACCTTCGGTGATTTTTTCAACTGTAATTTTATCGAAAAAATTCCCTTTAGTCGCTTTTTCGTAATGATCGGTCGTGAAATAATTTTTTTTTGTTTTAATGCTCTGAGAAGTTGATGAAAAAACGAACTGATAAATTTCGTAACTGGTAAATTTTTTTGATCAATCGAATATTGAAGATCGCATTTTTTTAACGTCATATCAGGAAGTCACAATTGAAAAATGCGACAACGAGAAATTCGTCGGCGGATAAAAATGACAAGAAACCGATGAGACGATTGCGTTCGCGATTTTTTTTTGTTTTTTTTCACGTCGCTATGACGAAAATTTTTTATAATGAGGAATTGCTTGTCTTTAAAAATGTCGAAGATATGGCGTACACCTATTTTATTGTACCAAGCTAAAGAACATTCGACAGCGATATAAAGAGTGATAACGGCACAACAAACACTCAAAAAGATAAGCTTGCTGCTCAGAGTTCCGAAGCACGAGAAACAGATCTTGATCTTCTTTGATTAATAAGAAAAGAAGAAAAACAACAAGAAGAAAAGACAAAAATCTTGGCCACTGCTGTAAGGAATCATAACTCGAAACGAAAAGCGTAAATCAACATTTTACGTGAAATAGATTGCCAAGGATCGAGATTGCAATTCCAATTTAAAATTCGAGTCGAAGAAAATCGAAGAAAACAAAAGATTTAAAAATACTCTTTTTTTTAAATAAATTCGATTTTTTGGTAAACTCGACGAATTTAATCATTTATCTTCACGAAAGTAATTGTTACTTTGCAAAAGAAAAAATCACAAAAGAAAAATCATCTGTTATGCCAATCTGAAAAAAATTCTTCGCCTTGGTCACGCTTGAACGAAATATTTGTCAATTGTGCGATGATCATGAAAAATATTTTTTGAGTCTCTGTGTGTAATAAATAATGAGACAAACGATGTGTTCAGCAGAATGAGAAACACGTGAACAAGATGAACGTCCATGCTACCGAGCATGCTGCCAGTCTCAAACTCTCGTAATTAACGAGATCGTTTAACAGTCGTTGTACTTCGTGTGAAAGAAAATAGTCCGCCCTGTATTTTCAGGCGAAAAAAAAAATATACAGAGATTCTCAAACGTTGGTCAGAAAAAAAATGATAAATTTATTTCGAACCTCGCAAAAATAAATCATTTCGAAAAGTATTTCATTTACGATTTAATCACTTTAATTAGAGTTATTTTTATTATTCAGAGTACATTGGTTTACAAAAAAATCTTACTATAAAATTGCTATTTTTAGATCGCGTGCATAAAATTTGTAATTTTTTCCTAATTTTCCATATTTTCTTTCTATCAATAACGAAAATTTCGTTATTTTTTATTTACAGTGGAACTTCGGTTTCCCGATCAATGGCAGAACGAAGTTTCATCCCCACCCATACGCCAAAATTGATCTACACCACTTGACGGATATTTTCAACTAAATGAAAACAGAATAGAAATCGTTGGGAATAAAAAAAATGTCCTAATTTTTATTACGCTCAATTTTAAAGCACTGTTTCGTAAAAATTCGATCTCAAGAGCTTAGAACGCGATCCGAGCTATATAGACGGGTCTAGTCGTGGAATATTTCTATATAGTACAAAATTCGCGTTATTAGGAGACCCCGTATCTGCGAAAGTAAGATAATTTTGAAATGTTACACTTTCGAAGGTTAAACATGAGTCAAGAATACCAAAAAAGGTGCGAATTGAAACTTATCGCTTCCTCATTTTTTTCGACACATCATAATGCTACATAAAAATGGTTTATCTTTTTCGAATCATTTTTTTTCGTCCCTGTGAAAAGTTTTATTCTGTTGTCAACAGCTTGACGAGCATAAAAAAATTCCGAAATCTCGTAAACTATTATAATTCGTGAACGAAAACAAATTACATTTGACAGTTCAAAAAAATTGGGAAATAAATATTTTACTCATTTTTTAAATTATTGTCTTACTTCTTTTTCGACAAAAATCGAGATCTTTACGCACACGATCAACACGTAGCCCTCTATGGTCAATGATACGAAGTGTTTTGAAATTTTTGAAAAGTATTTTTGGCGAGTTTTAAAAGGACTTTCAATTTTTTTGAATGGGTTCAATTTTTTTCCCATTTTTTAATAATGTTTGTACCAATTAGAATGAAATAAACATTTGAATTTTTGTAAACTGTAACTGTCCTCATAAAACTTCAATTTTTTCGTAAACCTGTCACATTTCTGGACAATCGATAAATCCGATTGACTGAAAAAATGACGCGGAATCTCTTGATAAAGTTATCCATGATCGAACGGTATTTTTTATTTTTTTATTCGATCTTTCTTTTGTTAAGATAAAAAAATAAATTTCTATTTTATAAGATTAAATTTTTTCCTATTGCAATTCACATGATTTCGGGAACGCATAAATTGCAGCAGCATCGAGAACGTTAATGAGATAAATAAAGATAAATTTTGCATTTTACCAAACTTATCGCGACACCATAAAAAAATGAAGTATTTCGTTAAAACGTCGATGTCGTATGGCACGCGGATACATCACGAGTGAGAAAATATTAAATGAGACATCAGCTATCGGCTAGTGGGCGTCGTGGTTTCCGTGAGCATTAAATTAGTCGGCGAAATAGCCCGAAAGCGATAAAAGGGCGTATTAATGAAAAAGAAAGAAAAGAAAAATACGAATTAACACAAACTTGAAGAAAATAATCCGGTAGTACTTGAAAAAGCTGGTGAAGCTTGGTACGTACCTTGCTCTTGGGTGACATTGTGAGTTACCGATGTTATTAGGAGCAGCGGAATAGCCGGTTAAAGCTTAACGAGGAACGATCGAGAGATCGATCGATCGAGAGAGCGACGACAATGACGAGAACAACAAAAAGGTTCGCGCACAACACCGAACACCCTCCGCGAGGTAAAGAGGGCAGAGAGAGAGTGTAAGTCGAACTTAAACGTAGCACCACCCGAGGACCGGCGCTACCAGTGCTATATAGATCGATAGATATGGATTATGAGATTATAGATACAACGAGCGTGATATAGGAGAGATATGAGAGTGGGACAAAGAAGAAAGAGAGAGAGAGAGAGAGAGAGAGAGAGAGACTCGAGGAGTCGTTCGGGTTATTCCGTGTAACGAGCGCGTTATTAAAATGCGAGCAGGCTCTCGAGTCACTTATCACGGACAAACGGACGTGCAGTAATACAAAAGCAACACAACACACAACCAAGATATTCCCATCTGACAAATGCCCCACTCTCGTTTTCTCTTGAGATCGTTATGACGATTATGATGATCGCGAAGCCTACGGGCATCCGCGATATTCCCCTACTGTAACGCACTCATCCCTCCTACTTATTCTCTCTTTATTGTCGCCTCTCTATATTTATATATGAATAGATATGTGCACACATAAACGTGTAAACACATTTGTGTACAAACGCTACTTTGTGTATTGCCTTCGTATTTATGTATTTCCCCGTCCTTCTGTCCCATGACGATCGTATTACTAATAAAAAGCGCGCGCTCGCGGGGGCCACACAGGGACGCGCACGGACTCCTACGTATTACTCACTGCTCCCCAGCGTTAGGACTCCACGAGCCGTGTATTTGTAATTGTCCACTTTCTCTCTCGCTCTCCTCTTTCTCTAATTACTACATAACAAAGCAAATAATGGTACAAAGTTCTAGTCCCAATACCCCCGGCACCTCTTCGTGATACGAGATTATGACTTCAAACTCTGATATATGCCAGTGTAGATTGATGGATCAAACAAGCTTCATATCTCAGGAAATCCTCTGCCTACCGCAGATCACTCACTCGGACTATTGACGCTCACTACGAAAAAACAGGATTGTCCACTGACATTTGAACTTTGGGTAAATATACAGGGTATGCTTATGGGTTTGGTAAAACTCCGCTGCGCTTTACTTTTTTTTTTTTATACATTTGTGTTATGTTGCTTCGATATTTTCGTATGGAATTCAATTTTGTTATAAGTCAAATATTCCAATAATTTTGATTTTTTTATGGACACCATTTCCAAACGTCGTGTGGAATGTTCAATTCCCGCGAAATCGTTTCTAATTGACAAATCATATTTCATATCAAGTGAAGCTTTTAAATCTTCAATTTTAATTTATTCGTCAACTGTCTAAAGCGCAGGCCCAAATTCTGGATTAAAGACTGAGCCTAATCAAAGCGAAGGCTGCAAGACGTAAAATATATTTTTTTAAAAAACAATGAATGTTTGCAAATAGAATTGGGTACTTGGTCCCTTGTGCCACAATTCTCCACTTGTTAGTCTTAAATTCATGCCAGTTCATTAGAAGAAATCATAAATCACATTTTCGAAGTTATACGACAATATGCCCTTAATGAGCTTGCAAAAGAATTTCACTCACGGAATGTTTCAATCAGAATTTCATACTTTATGCAAGTAAGTCATCCGCCAGGTTGGCATTCATTTGGTAGCGATATAACGGGTCTATAAATGGTGCCATTGATTCGGGAAAAGTAACCATTGATTTAATAGTATTGAGGTAACATTTCGATCGATATCTCTCAAAATATATACGATAGAATGTTCGCCCTATAAATAAAAGCAGTAATCTGTGGATTTTACAGTTAAAATCAATTTTCTAACGACATATCGGCATCGAGTCGTACTTTATCTAATTATTTTCTTACGAAATAAGAATTATTCACGTTGAAAATCTTTCATAATCAAGACGTCATGTGACTAGGTGCTGCGATAGCTTGATTCAGGTTGCAATTTGTATAAATACGGAGCAAAGCTTTAAATTGATTACTTCGAATTACGCGGATAAGATCTGATATCGATGTGCTGATTTTGGTCTCTCGAATACACTCGAAACGCAGGATTTATTTAATCAAATTGAAACATGAATAGGCTACGAATCAGACGAAAGTAGGACGTGATTACATCCCTACCGAGTCTCCTTTCTTCTAACCTGGCGTCTTCTCAATTTGAATCAACTTAAAAAAAAAAATTACGATTAACCGCTGGAGGGCACACATGTTCGCCGACCCTCGAAGGACATTGAGGATCAGTTTTTCCAGGTCGCTATTTCCATTGAATAACTGAGATCCTAATTAATGAATTCAACTTTTTCTTTAAATTAAAGCTCAAATCTGCGCGAACCAACACCCAGGATTCGTTAAATTTGAACAATTAGCAACAATGATATTTAATTATAGAGACACGAGCCTTTCAGTGCTTAGCGAAAATTTACGAATTGTATTGTCGGTCGATTTGACCCTTTCGTGGCATTAACGGGAGAAACCAGTTTAGGAGGCCGCAATTTTGGTGTTTTTCGTGAATTTTTTTAACAGGGAAGGAATAATCAGAATTTGTTTAAACTTGGAGAATATTTTACTCATGTTTTGAAGTATACTTTATAATTTTTTCAAGTTATTTCCGCTGGAAATAGTGGAGTTAGAAGCTGCTGTCCATGGACGATCGCCATCCGAGTTTTTTGCTGGTGAGCATTCCTGAAGTCACAATTTTTATCTGTAATCATTACAATTTTCTTTTTTCGTTAACAACATATTTCCTAAGAATATGAACCTAATTGTGATCAAAAAAGTTGAAAATTGCATGTTTTTGAGGTGTTTGAACACAATGTCATGTTTTTATACCACGTTTTTTCACCTTTTTTGCATTAAAAAAAATATTTTTAATAATAATATCGTCCCAGAGTTAGGTTCATATAGATTGTAATTGAATAAAGAATATTCACACAAATTTTCAGAACGATTGGTCAATAACTTTTTGAGCTAGAATGCCCACCAGTTGAAAAAAGTCGTCCATGGACAGCAGCTTCTAACTCCATTATTTCCGGCGGAAATGACTTGAAAAAATTACAAAGTTTACTTCAAAACATGAATAAAATATCCACCAAGTTTAAACAAATTCTGATTATTCCTTCCCTGTTAAACAAAATTCACGAAAAACACCAAAATTTCGGCCTCCTAAACTGGTTTCTCCCGTTAAAATCATTCTACGTCCATCTGATTTCGTCGTGTCTGACGACATAACATATAAATCACGATTTTAACGGCTACTTGGGGTATAGCCCACCTCAGGCAAAGTTCGGGCTCAAGTTCGAACACCACCTAAAAAAATTCACGTTCGACTTCTTAGATATAGTCAGTCAGAATAATAAATCTTCTTTGATTCCCACAATTTATGCACATCCAGAACGCAATTCGTATGTGAGAAATGCCTCGACGCCTTGCGCCATATGGTGGCCGGAGCGAGAAGCCTTTAACGTGGATACTCGAATAAACGGACCCAAATAGCATTATCTATTTGATTTGAATACAACTCTCTAGCTGAAGCGAATAGAAATTTAGTTAATTGAAATTCAAAAAATTGTAATAAACGATCCTAGTAGATCTAAATAGAACTTTTTCCTGGATGCAGGCCACTTGAAAATTGAACTTCTGGTGATATCTACTGGGGGGAAAAAAATGAAACTTCTTTTCAAAATAAGAAAAAAAATATAAGGAAAAATCTGCCCACGATGAAACTAGTCTCAAAAATCATTTAATTGGTCAAAGTTTTTTTGTGAATTTTTTGAAAGAAATAAAAATGGGCGAACATCTTAAAGCCAATGTTTTTTGCTTTAAATTGCTTGAAATTGAGAAACAACACAGAATACAAATATTAATCATTCTTTCGTATTTTTTTTCTAACAGTACGGTGAAAACCCAACCTTTCTAAAAAAAAAAATCAATTTAGTTGATTTTTGAGAGAGTTACAGTCATTTGAAGAAAAAAACATCGAATTTTGAAAAAAAAATTATGTCTCACAAGTGTATGGACAAAAAAAATCGGAAAAAAATCAACAGAGCTTCTTTCAATGGGTCATACAACATATAACATTTTCAGCCGAATCAAAGAATGGAAGAGTCTGACGTAGGTCGATTTGGCGTGGAATGCCCCACATATGAGGCATACACAAATACCTGTACATGCATATGTCACATGTATACAGCTGTAGTTCATGTTTACATTCTCGTGACAAGGTGTGACGTAATTCCGGAACCGTGAGGCGAACCCAGGACCGGCTGTAGTGGCACAGGTTTTCCGCAGTTTCCCTGAGCCCATAGAATCGAGTCCCATGACGAATGCGCTACAGAGAGGGAAGTTGGATATGGCTGCATGGGGGCCTGGTTACTGATCCGGACCAGACCCCAGGGGGACTGGCTACTGACCCGAGCCGAGCCTGTAACAGGCGAATGCCTCTAGGCAAGGGAAAAATAAATATATAAAAAAAAAGATTAGTTTCAAAAAATGTTAATCGCAATCACGATGTGTGTAGATTCTTTTGCTTCTTATTTGAGTCGAAAACGTAAAGAGCTGGAAACGGCAGGGCCGCCCTGTAACCTCCATACCGCGCTGCATTTATTAATTCCAAGAAGTTCTGAGTCAATAAGGAAAACTTCGATACGCAAGGTCAATCGAGATGGACAGAGATTCCAAGGTCAGGGAGTTTTTCTAGTGAAAACGTGCGAGGGGCTCATTAATAATTTATATTTCTTGATAACGTCTCGATGCTTTTCATATAAATGCTTTTTTCGAAGCTTCTCTTCTCAATGTCGATCACTTTGACCTTGTTTTTCGATAATTTTTTAGTCAACAGCTTGAAGTAGACACAAAAGGAAACACCAAACATTGATTCGAAACTATACGTTGGATTATTAACGGCGAACCCAAATTTTAAATTGCACATCCCACGTAAATAAAAAAGAAAGCTATTTTTATTGATCCATTAAATACCATAACAATTTTTTCATCACTAAAGGTTATATGTCGATAAAGGTATGGAGAACGCCGAAGGACTTTAACAATTGAATAAGGGTAAACGATCATATCAGTGACACGTGGGTTGCGAGCAATGAACCGTTGGAAAAATAGACATTTTATCAATGATTTTTGCAAATACACTTCATCCTCTGTCTCGGAGATCTTTCAGAGTAATCCGTGAAGATAAAAGCTCGAGGGTTGGGGTCGATTGGTGTTAGTAGCATAAATTGTTATTGCAAACATTTATAGAAGCCATTCTATGGAACAAATGAAATAATGGAACGATTATGAACCGCATTTTGGGGAACAATCAAATAAAATTTGGTTTGTACCCCCCGTTGGAATTAACCCCAATATTCACAGGGTTTTAGATACGTTTATGTCAATAAATTCGGGGTGAAACCTTCTCGGATTTTAATCAATTCTAATATTATCATAACGAATTATAATACGAATATAAATTTTGCTAAACGAGCATAAATGGCGAGTAAAAAACCCTGCAAAAAAAACTGTCCTAAATTGAATTGTTCAGGCCTCTATCGATTCACCCGGAAACGGCTCATGTAAACAGAACCCAACGGACATTGCAAGTTGCATTAGGAAAAACAATCGACGTGTGTAGACTGCAAAAAGCGTTTCGTGCAGTGCACAACTCTACGTACGTTCGATAACGTCGAAGGGAAATTCGTGGAACGGCGAATGAGGGAGAGAAACATAAAAAAATGTTAAGAAGTCGAGGGTTACGTGCACATTTTCGCGGTTATATTCTCTCTGTGAAATGTCGATGAGGAGAAACATTCAGTGCTGACGCGTGGCTTAAAAGCTGTAGAGAAGAGGGAGGACGGAAATTATGGCACAGGGCACAACACGCGCCCAACATCGTGGGGAAAGGTGCTCCGCATTCATCGCTTTTACCGTACATATTACGTAGTTGCATACACCATTGTATTACATAAATATATGTGTACATGTTTGCATGAACGCACTCGTTTCTCTGCTCGATAAATCCATAAAAACTCTGGGATTCCCTGCGTTATACGTATTTTGTGCCTGTGCACAAACGTAAGAAAGTTTTTTAAACGTTTCATGAATTCACGCTCACAATAGACGTAGTATTTGTTACGTCGTCGCTTTTCCGTCACCCTAAGGTCATCCACCGACCCCTTACATCGAGGGATAGAAACTTGGACAGGGGGATGGCTCGTAATCGTAAAATCACGTGGCCCCTTGTGCACAAATTCCATATAAGATACTGAAACGTTTTGTACATTTTTGACAAATACTTTCTGCTACCTCGAGAGCAGAAACTTATCTTGAATTCCCGTGTGAACAAGAAAGATCCGCTGAATTTGTCTCTCGTGTACGATATTTCATTATAAAAAGGATTTCAGGCTTACAGCAGCAGGTCAAAATGACGCAATTACAAAAAGTCCGAGTCAAGAGACAATTCAGCCTCGAAACATCACAAATTTCAAGGTTGAATCGCACAAAAGATTGAGAAATTCATTTTACTTCGAGTATTTCGATGATCTAAGCGTCATTATTGACGCGACAAACGTTTAAAGGTGAAAAGTACGACATATTCCGAAGCTAAAGATCTTAAAGAGAGAGCTTGAGAAGAATTGGAATGATTGTTAAAAAGAATCATTAGAAATGCAGGAATTGCATGTGGCTGCAGTTCGACAGAGTCAAAACTAGTAAATGGTGCAACACGGAATTAATATCACGGTCTATTCTCTGTAAAAATGTTCATAAATCGTCCCTAAACTGATAAAATTAGATAGATCGTGAAATTGTAAAGAAAAAAGTTCTTATTCATTTTCCTCTCCGATGAACCGTTGATCTGATATAAACTCATTGGTGCCTGCCAATCCGGTGCGCTGATAAAAAAGTGGGAGTGGCAACCGTACAATGATAACGTTCAAGCCTATCCGCTGTGGCTAAAAAGCTAGGGTGCTCCCCCCACTCCGCGTTCTTCCTCTCGACGCACCGATCAGGCTATTATTAATTATTATATATCTCCCGATCGGTGCATCGGAGAGGAAAATAACTGAATACTTTTTTCTTTAGAATTTTCCGATCTACTTACTCAGTTAACTTTTGGCAGAATTTTTACGACCAGCTGCAAGAGAACTGGCTACTCAATCGATTCAAAGAAAAATGCACTATATTTCCTTTATAAGCGATAAAGATCCCTTCGCAAACGGATGTTTCCACGTTTAAGGGTCGATATTTTCTGGTAGACGATGCGTGCATCGTAAACTGTAAATTCCAACATAATCTCGAATCCGAATGGTCGTTTTTCAAATTCTTACGTCATAATCTTAATATAAATCAAAACAGAACTCTGCAATGATCAATTGGCTGAGTTGGCAGTTCATAACATAATGGTCACGTTTTGCCTCCGGGATAAAAAAGATTCTTTTGTGATAGCTTTGCCTTCAGCATTTACGCGATTGATTCATATCGAAATTACGAAATGCTCTGTACATTGGCATACTAAAATTTATCGATTGCACCTAAAGCGCCTGGTAATAAGAATTTACGTAACCATGTCCTTCGTTGTCCTCTTGCAGAAGTCTTTTTAATGCTACGAAAATTTCCCTCGAGTAGAGAATAATGGGGAAATAACTATATACGTACTAACACAGTTTTCTATTGACATGCAAGCGATCTAGATCAGAAAAAATACTTAGACTATAATGGATTAGAATGAAGAGCATGCTATCAACGCTCACGTGGCTCACGGATGATTGTCGCTGTTTCTACAGTTTTAAAAGATTGCTCACACGTTCATGCAAACATGTACTTTAATATTAATTTCATACTTTTTCATAAAAGGGCAACAAATTTGAAACAAAATCAAATACATCAGGAATTATTGATTTCAACGCCTTATTTAATAAAAGTTCAGCACGATTTCTCCACTTGTTTCAATAAATATCATAATACAATCTAATTCATTTAATTCCGGGATTTAATTACTTCTTAAGTATATGTTGGATGTAAATAAGGAGGTGAAGATTGAAAGAAAATTATGTATCCTTTTCAAAAGGTGTGGCAATGACCCTTTTGATTTCCACCACCTCAAATCTACTATCATACTTAATGTTAATCTCAACAGAAAATTTCATAGTTTTAATTATATCTTGGCAATCAGCGTTTACGATACAATATACCGAACATTATAATATTCAATTGACAACATGCGAATTTGTGTGAGATGACATAAAAAAATGACAAAACTCGATATCAATTCGAAGCTCCTGAGTAACGGTTATTGTATATGATGGGAAACTCACAACGTTGGATGATGCGATGGGATGAGGATTAATCTGTAGGCCATCATCGTCGCCAATCGGTTCTTCGAATTGGCCTTCACGACTGTTGGTGGGGCCCATTTCAGCGCCACAGGGCGCCCACGAATTTCTTCTTCAATTAACGTCACGTTCTTGCGAGTGATCTTCGTTTCACGAGATGACCCTTAATTTCTTCGCTCTTCCTCCTCCTACCAGCTTCGTCAATCGCTAACGTTCAACCAGCAGACCTCCGGAATTCACTTCAATTATCATGATGTTTCATTGAATATTGTGCAACTGTCAGAACTCGTTTTTGAGTGACAGATAATCCCTGCTCTTCGTAACAAAAATTTATCACTAAATTAGTGACGATTTAGTCCCTCCTTGAACTGAGAAAGTGCTTATCAATCAGTCCGTCTTTCGTACGTACAACTTCGCGGCTTTTTTCTCTCTCGATTTTTCACAAATGATCTCCCACAGCCTCGAGCTAATACTTAACTAACCACCCTGCGAACTTGGGTGGCTCAGCTGTTTCGTGTGCCAGTCCGGCGACGATTTACTCCTCTTTCTTGCGCACTACCCCGCTCGAGACTTTTCCAACAAGGAGATCCCCGTAAGCCCACTAAATTCGCGGGAACTTTTGCCAAGAGACTATTCGTTCTCTCTACTAGAGTCCACCGCGATTTTACAATCTACACTTCTATCAGCATGTACTTGTGCTTTTTTTATCGAAATATTTATTGACTAAGAGTTATTACAGCACAGGGATGATAATTACAGTAGCATATAGGAATATGGGGAACATCAGAAATCACTATTCGTTACATTTTTTCACTGTCTTTCGCCCTTTTCCGGGTTACTTTCTTCAACACTGAAACTTATTTTCTTCGTTCTTCCTTGCACTGTTACGATTATCTGGCTGTGCTATCAGGTTCCTCGAAAATCGTGCCCACAAAATGATCACATTTCCTCAAAATCGATACAGCGGATTGCATCGATGAGCCTGTGTTTCAAATATTACTTCAGCTTCTGCTGGTCCACATTACAATTGACTCGTCGTTTGGAGGCTTAAGAACTCTTGCTCAATAGTACTTTAGTGCATTAATACGTTAGAGTACCAGCAGAGAGTGTATATTTGATGAACGAACACCACCGAGCTCTCCTCGAATTGTTACTCGTCACCTTCGATTTCGACAATCAGCTCTCGTTCGTTTCAACAATCTTTGACTTCTGGTTTATCACCTACGCGACAGAGATTCAAACTGAACAGATTTTTAGTTGTTGCCCGAATAAATGAACTCTTTTGACGTCTTGTATTTCGGATAAATCGGCGAATTCGCAGCTGATCCCGCGGGTGGGTAGCGCCGCAGCGCCCCGGGATCAATAAACCGACGCCGACCGACTCCTTCTATTCCTTCCTCTGCCTTCCTGGCGAGCTTTCCCGTTGCACGGAGAGCCGCCGAAGTCGCAACCGCCCCTCTACCGTAGCAGCTATCGCCCAGGCGCGATATCCCTCCTTTCCTCCCTGGCACACTCCTCGCGTGCGCCGTATATGCGCCCGCCATATCGACGAGTATTTCTCGTCGATTTATACGAATCCAGGGAATAACGAGGCAATCACGATCACTCAAAGGGTTGTTTGCCTTTTTCGATGAAGAGTTAATGCTTCTTTATTTAATCGAATCTTGAAAGACGCTTTGACTGGGTCATCACAGAAATCTCTACAGGATGGTTGAAACGAAACATTTGGAATGACCAGAGTAATCCACTTTCAGAAGTTTTCTAAAGCCCAATGAGGACCTGGAGTGAAAATTAGTTATACGTTAGGTTTGAGCTAATGCACGTCATGTCGATGCATATAATTTCCAAGAAAACACAATAAGTTTTGGCTGCACTTAGCACCCATTTAGACAACATCTGGTTTAGTCCCTCAGAACTGCAACTCGACATTTAAAATAACATTTTGCACAAAGTTATTCCAATTAGAAAGACCGAACAGGCTTTGCACTGGCCAACTTTGCATTCACTGCACCTTTATCGCAATATAACGTCGTTCTCCAGGTAAAATCAAATCATTTAATACGAAATATGAAAAGAACGAATTAAATTAATGAAATAAAGAATGAATGCGATAATCTAATACAGTTCTGGATTGCAAGATGGTTGCAAGGATCGCAGGATTCCCAAAAGAATCGAAGACCATAAGAAGTAAATAATCAATTGTTAACAATACCATCCAAATCTGCTCTTTGTGAAATAGTAATTGATGCTCTAATTCGTTTAACTTCAAATGAAACACAACTTATCTCTGTACAAATCCGTACATAGCTCAATAAGCTTCAACTTCAAAACTAGAACTTTTATACTCAACTTTTATTTATAGATTTACAGCAATGAAGGTGACCGCAATATCGTTTCTTGATCCGTATTACCCCGTTCACTACTATGCACCAATCGAATTTTGTAGACTGTTGAAATGAACTCAAGACCTAGATATTTGCTATAACGTAACTTGCATTTTCGTTCGAGTGTATTTCTCCCACGATATTCACAATTTTATATTCATAAAAAAATATTATTCGATGGAAATGTAACACTAGACTCTTACGATCTATTTTTCCAAACGCAAACTCTACACCGGGGTTGAAAACAACCCCGATTTCTCTATAGCATAAAATGTTCCTCGTATGAGATAATGAGGTTTATTTATACATCATTTTCTTCGTTTTTTCATAACGAAGAGAATGGTCTATGATAAAATCGCGTTTGATGAAGATTTAATGATGATAATTCTATAAAACGAAAAAAAGTTTCAAAATAATGCAAAAAAGAAGTTTATCATTAAAAAATTGGGGTCGTTTTCGACCCCATTGTTTCTTCACTGGCCGGCTGTCTATTTTTTTTTTTTTTTTTTTTTTTTTTTTTAATGACGCTTCCATTATTATTTGATAACTTATTTATTAACAATGAATACAGGCACGATCCTAAGGGCGTCGCTTTCACGAAACGGATCGATAACGAAAAATCCCTTCTCCGCGCGAAGATCTAGCTCAAAAAGTGATGCATGTAAAAAAATCTCTCATCTAGCAAACTTCGATTTTATTGATCGGTGCAATTGTACAAAGAATCAAAAGTTACGAAGAAAAGGACTTATAATAAATCATGCTCGATTGTTCGGTTTTAACGTGAAATTTCCGTTACTCCTAAAACAATCCAAAAACCTTTGTGCCAAAGTTCCCACTTTGTCTTGTCCCGTGTCAGCGATTCTATGAATATTTTCGATCGAAACGTACTTCAATATGTCGTCGAGGAGCCTTGGGTCCGTTAGATTATACGTTATCGATAACAACAGTTCGAAACCCATAAGCTTCAGTATCTCAGGGTTAGACTCATCTAAACAATGAGCAACGACTCGGCCGATTTGCAAGTCGAAGAAATAACTCAGTACGGATTTATTGACCGACATGTTCCACAGAATAAGCATTAATAATCTGGAAAACGAAAATCTCATCGTCTCGGAAGTTCAGTGATTAAACTAATTTTCCGATGTGCCTCGAAATAAAAAAAAAAAAAAAAAAAAAAAAGCGATCGAAAACCACTGAAAACTCTTCGAATTATCGTGACAACTGTGGCGTAAAAATTAGTTTTCGAAATAACGCAACAAGAAAAATTCAATGCAATGGAATGTTTTTTCTGTTTGTTTTAAAGGCTTGAAGAACAATCCGCGATTTAAAAAGAGTCGATTTTTTTTCATTCTCAACAGTTTCTTTTTTTTTTTTTTTTTTACAATGCTGAATCGGTTTCCTTGTGATTTTATTTACACTTACTTCTTTAAATGGACCCCCAAAGGCATGGGTATCCTGGGCAAAAAGTACACAAGGTTTCTAAGCAGACTTTTGCCCTCCTTATTCTCAATTAAAAATTCTCTTCCCTCAGGAATATGGGCCATGTTCGCAACCGTACCCAAAAGTCCCCTCGCGAATTGATATTCGTCGGTGTTGTATGGCGGGAGCTCCTCTTCGTACATTTTGAAAAAGGTCTCGATTATTCTATCAGCGATCGACACGAACTCTTCGACTTTTTTTTTATACTGAGTACCAAATAAAATACGCGTGTTAATGCAGCGTGGCTTTTTTTAATCTCGTTCGTGAGACTTGTTCCTTGCAGGCATCTAACTTAGTTAGTTTATTTATTTTAGTTCGAGACTAAAGGGTTCAACACTATGGATGAAAAGGTTAATATTTAACCCCAGAATTCCACTATCATTTTTTTTTGCCTTCAAACCCCATATCGGGGTTAATAATTACCCCAATTGTTTGGGGTAATTATAAAAATAAAATGTTTCCCGTATGTGATAACGAGGTTTAATTTTACACCATTCCTTTCGTTTTTCGATAACGAAGAGAACGGTGTGGGATAAAGTGACATATGGTGAATATTTATTCATGAAAACTTATGTAAACGAAAAAAAAAAAAATAATTCGAAATAATACAAAAATGACTGAACGATAAATGTTTTCGTGGGGTTACTTTTTACCCCAGTGAGAGATTCTAGGATTAATTTTAACAGAAATTCTGATCGCCTCTAATAATCATAACAATTGTTGAAACATTAAATAAATGAATTTAAATAAAGAAATTCTATGTTCATAGCTTGATTGTTTGAAGTGAAATAACAAAGTTTATGCATTTCAAAGTCAGATGATGATTGCCTCCCTAACGGATCAGCGAGTCCCAAAAAAAGTAAAAAAAAGTCCCATTTGAGACTCGGGGCGTAATGGGAGGAACCAGTTTAGGAGGCCGAAATTTTGGTGTTTTTCGTGAATTTTTTTAACAGGGAAGGAATAATCAGAATTTGTTTAAACTTGGAGGATATTTTATTCATGTTTTGAAGTACACTTTGTAATTTTTTCAAGTCATTTCCGCTGGAAATAGTGGAGTTAAAAGCTGCTGTCCATGGACGATCGCCATCCGAGTTTTTTGCTAGTGGGCATTCCTGAAGTCACAATTTTTATCTGTAATCATTACAATTTTTGTTTTTCGTTAACAACATATTTCCTAAGAATATGAACCTAATTGTGATCAAAAAAGTTGAAAATTGCATGTTTTTGAGGTGTTTGAACACAATGTCATGTTTTTATACCATGTTTTTTCACCTTTTTTACATTAAAAAAAAATATTTTTAATAATAGTATCATCCCAGAGTTAGGTTCATATAGATTGTAATTCAATAAAGAATATTAACACAAATTTTCAGAACGATTGGTCAATGACTTTTTGAGCTAGAATGCCCACCAGTTGAAAAAAGTCGTCCATGGACAGCAGCTTCTAACTCCACTATTTCCGGCGGAAATGACTTGAAAAAATTACAAAGTGTACTTCAAAACATGAATAAAATATCCTCCAAGTTTAAACAAATTCTGATTATTCTTTCCCTGTTCAAAAAAATTCACGAAAAACACTAAAATTTCGGCCTCCTAAACTGGTTTCTCCCGTCAAGTCGACAAAAGTGACCCTAAATGGAGTCCCAACTAGGACTTTTTCCCGTTCGCTCGGTGTGAACCGGACGTGACGTCATGAGTTCCAAATAGGCACTTTTTTAAGAGTGAAATCTAAAAAAAAAGTCCCTATTTGGGACTCCGAGCCCCAATTTACTTTTTCGAGCGGGACAACCGGAATAAGCGATTTAGCGACTCGCTATGTGTTTACCTATTTATATTCTGTACGAGACCGTCTTTTCAGACGGTCACAGAGTGTTACGACTCCGGCAATATATGCCCACCCGGCGGATGATGCGTGCTCGCGAAAACGCTTGACTCTGCGTCACGCTGTGGCCGGAGCGAGAAGCAAAGAAAAAGTTCCAATTTGGAACTCCGAGCCCCAATTTGGGACTTTTTCTTTACTTCTCGCTCCGAATCGCTTATTCCGGTTGCCTCGCTCGAAAAAGTCCAAAATTGGGACTCCGAGTCCCAGTTTGGGATTCATGATGTCACGTCCAGTTCACACCGAGCGAGAAGAAAAAAGTGCCATTTGGGACTCCATTTGGGGTTACTTTTGTCAACTTATGCCCGAGTCCAAAATGGGACTTTTTTAGGGACGTATTTTAGGGACTCCCTCATCCGTTAAGGCTGCAGGACCTTCGCAGTAATTTACGACGAAAATACGATCTTAAACATTATTATATCTAAATTGTTTCATACTTCACAAAGATAATGGTTGTATTACGAGAGTTTATGGACTCGTCTAAATATGAATTTTTACGCTATTCGGGAAACTTAAAAGTACCCAAAAAAAATGGCTACACTAAGTTTTATCGAGATATCTTCAAACACGGCCTATTGCGAGATATGGCAAATTATATTTCACGTTTATAGCTGTCGAGGCCGTTAAACTCGTGAATCAGAATCAAATACAACATAAAATATTCTATTAATTAATTCTACGAATTAATCTTCAAGTTCTAATTAATTTCCAATTAAAGTCTAATTAGTATTGTAATTAAGCTTCAAATTCTTACCAATTGTTGTGTAAACCATTTTGTTATTACTTCAGGCTCGCAAGACGCTCTCCAAACCAAATTTCCCATAACCGCACCGACATTCAACGTAAAAGCAGTCTGACTTTCTATCTACACAAAACGAATCATGCATGACAAAAAAAAATTACAATTTAGGCTAAAAAAAAAATATTTTGGAAATAGATAAATGAAGTATCATGACAGTGTTTCACTGGCACGTGATATGGCCGTTTGAAGGCCTAATTGCTTTTCATTTTTACGTTTATATCTTATCAGTTCAATTGAAAGTCTCATAATCATTGAAATAAGGCGTCATACCCTAGTGAAACACGCGAGAGAAAAATATAGTTGGAAAACGCGAATCTTCGCACAAAATAGTCGATTTTTGCAAACTAAAAAAAAAACTAACATTTCTTTTGACAAAATTTCTAGGCGACAAAATATTGATTTAATATTTCGAAACTTATGACGACTTTTATTGTTATTTGCATATGAAAATTTCGTTATGTTTTGTTCTCGAGCAAAGTTTTTTTTTTAATCTTTGGTATGGTTGATTTTATTTATGAAAAGTGCACTTTAGAATCATCATTTCGTGTGTTTCGTATTTCTGTCACCAAATTTTTATACCCAATATCCTTATTTGGGTATAAACACAAATAAACTAGGGAAGTTTATTTGAAGATAAATACAAACTGGAGAAGTGTATTTTTGGGGATAAACATAAAAATAAACTGGGGAAATTTATTCGGGGATAAATTGAAATTAGTTGATTAATTATTTTGATAAAATGGGTCAATTCCCAAAATCTTTTCTCAAGTAGGTGAAATAAGGAAAACAAAATTTTACATGATTGTTCAAACGGTCGATTTCAGCTTGGTCTCTCACACGCTGATCCTCCACGAACTCTAACTTTGCTTGCAGTTCATAATATTTACTTTCCAGCTCAGAAATGCTTTCGGCTTTTTCTAAAAAAAAAGTGACTTTGCAATATTTTACCAGATTGAAATTTAATTTAGAGGTTGATAGTTTTAAACTTGTAACTTTGATCGCCCACCCATTTTTGATGGTATATCTGGATTTAATTTCGAGACCATTGTGTACGAAGTATTTTTCAGCGTTACTGGAATTTCATTTTGTTCATGATTCCGGGTCTCAATATTATTTTCTTCGGGTTTCAGAATTTCCGACTCCAAGCTGCTTTTAGTTATTTTCGACTCGTCCTGCGATATATAAACGCGTTATCAATTTTAATTTTTCATAAAAATAACGCACTTAAAACGTACGAAATCGTAGCCGTTCTCATTGCGCACAGCTTCGCTAGAATCTTCGTTATTCTTCATTTTATAACCTTCACAAATTTGACGACACTAATTAAAACTCATTTTTTTTATCAACCTGTCATTATTTACGTAACGAGTTTTAAATTGAATGTAAAGTCCCGCCACTCGCAGAGCCGCGTCAAAAACCGTTACGTGCGGGTTTGTTTACATGAGTTCAAACGCGATGTGTGCGCACGCGAGCCTACGGGAAAGTATGGTCTTCGGTGGACTATATTAATGTTATTAATAATGGGAAAGCAGGTTAATGATTGGTGCACTATTTATAAGTGGGTAACACAGACAATAATTTATTAATGCTTAAATCCTTGAAATATCACGTGGCCCTTTTGCCACAGCTCTAGCTGCATCAAAAAGCCTCCTTTTTATCGGAAAAGAATCGAGAGAGTTCTCGCGGGATTTTTCGTCGCAGACGCGAAACGACAGTGTTTGCTTTCGCTGCCGCTTACGTTCTGGGGCGCTCTCCTCAGCCCCGTCGACCGGCGATGCTAGTTGCTGTCGAGAGATCGCCATAAAAGCAGCGCTAAAAGACCGCTGGAAAGGCCGCTTTCTCATTCGATGTCATGCTTCTGCGCGTCATCGCTTGTTTTACGACGAATTTTTTCAATTCTTCAATTAACTCTAGAACTCCATAATAGGGTAATTAGTTACCCCATGAAAATGTCAAATTTCCTTCCCGAACCAATTTTTTTAAAGCATTCCTTCCGTTTTATAGAGTTTTCACCATTAAATATTTACCGAATGGGACTTTATCATGCACCATTCTCTTCATAATCAAAAAACGAAGAAAATTGTATATAATTAAACCTTATTATCGCATACGAGGAACATTTTATACTGAAGAGAAGATTGGGGTAATTATTCACCACAGTGTGGGGTTTACGTTGGAAAAAATAGATTGCGGGGTTCTAGGGTTAAAGCCAAATTATTTAAAAATATTGCGAATATAAAATAATTCGAGTTCCATTTCGTCTCATAATTGAAAAATAGCTTCGCTAATGCAAAAAAACAAATTTCAGTGTTCTTAAAATCATGTGCAATGGCGTAGTACCAATTTTCATGGAAACTGAAGAATTCGAGGCTTCTACGCCAATGCGCGTGGCTCGAAATCGACAAGTTTAGGAACACAAGCGATTCGCGGCGTCTATACGATGCAACGTATGTATATAATGCAAAAAAAGTAGTTAATTATAACCTCACGTGCCGATTGAGTGTTATTTCTCAGTGCTAAATCACTAGTTCAACGAGAAGAGTTCGTCTGTACCTTGGGTGAGAAAAAAGCTTTTCCCGTAACAAACCTTTTATTGTTGAAGTGAAGCTTGAAGAATAATTGGAAAAAAAAAATAAAAAATAACTCGTTTATGTAGCGGTACACATTAGTTTATCAATACTTCCGGGATGTGGTTCAACGATCCCTTATTTTTTAGTTTTACGCACTTATTACGATAAGAAAGTCGGGAACTATGCAAAATCATGTTTTATCGTAATTAAGCTCTGTTTATTTGGGTTACGAAACAAGTACTTTGAATGCTTTTTTTTACGCGGGAATTTTTGCCCGCTATTTTTATACATCGAGATTTATTGAATTGGCCGATGTTTGTAAACGAAAAGTGATGCCAAACTTGATCATAACGTTTTTTCTTATTACTCCCCATTTTTTTTATCGTACTATATAATGTTTTTGATCGAGGAAAATCTATCGTAATTTTTCACCCCGAACTTAGCAACGTAACCATCGAATTCGATCTTCAGCTCGCTCCAAGCGAATATTTGAATTTTTCCGTAATACTTGCGACACTAAGTATAACTTACTAATCTTAATTCGATCTGAAATCTCTTTTAACTCCCCTTACAAACACGACAGCCTTATCACTGTCTCTCTTGCACTCGTATATCATGGGATATTCTGCTTAAAAATGCATGATAAAGTATTCTATAATAATTTCTTTTTTTTCTTTAGATCAAGCGTTCAAATTAATTCGTTCCATTATTATTTCTCACATTGTACACATTTTTCCCCCAAGAAAAATAATCAATTTTATTGACGATATAAAATTATCCAATTATCTAAACATTTTATTCTATATTTTGTATAAAATAATGTTTTCTTCAATATTTCCTGTTAGTTTATCGTAACAGCTTGACTAGCAAACTTCATGAGCAGATAGCGGCTTGAATAGAAATTCATTACATAACACTTTTTTGCATTCTCAAAGATAAGACGGAATTTCCTAGAATCATATTTAATATTTTTTTCGTATTGTATTTCATTATCAAGTACTTCTCATACAATATTCTGTGAGTAAATATGATTTAATCCTGTCAGAAAAACAGTTTACTAAAGCTGTGTTAATTAGCATTTGTAAATTGTCAGAATTTTTTCATTTTCACTACAATTCAGGAAGAAATCGCGAAGCAAAACAAAACCAACAGAAACGTTTTAACGCTGCTGTACTCTTGCGTGTTTCAATACGAGATTTTTGTGATTATTACTCATTTTCAAAGTTCTATTACACAGCGAATACTTTAGCCACAATCTTTTTTTTATAAACGCTAATTACATTTTTTTTTCTCTTTCTCTTTTTGTTTCTGCAAACAGAAAATTAGCTCTTCAGCTAGAAAATAGATCCCGCCTTACAGGAAGGACAATTGCGACAAGAGAAAGTACTCTACGTCAATGTTATGGAGTCCACAAACGTCGAGAGTGCACAGGTGCGTAAATCGTAGCATAGTCTAAAAACACAAATGATGATAGAAGTTAAGAATATATGAAAAAAAATGGGTAACTTCACAAAAAATAGATAATAGGAAATCGAATAAGAAAATGAATAAATTAAGATCATTATTCGATAAATAACGAAACATTAATTAAAAGCAGAAGCCGGAAAGAACATCGAGATCCGTGACAAGGACGCAAGGACGTGCTAAAACCTTGCGTCCATCCCCAAACCAAAAACAATCGCCAAGCAGGCGTTCACCATCAAGACGATCTCCCGCTAGAAGATCTCCAGCGAGGCGATCTCCAGGTCGCTCGCCATCTTCTCGATCGAGGAAATTGACAACGCGTAATGTGAGGATAGCTAAGGTTTCAATACCTCGAGCTGAGATTCCCAAAAGCGAAGAAATCGTCGAATCCACCAAAAATACTGTCGACGTCTCGAGAGAAACTGACGATGTTTCCGAGCTTTTACCATTGCAATCACGCTTACGAGAAACTTCACAGGTCACCAGAAGGTCTACGAGAATTCTTTCGAATATGATGAAAACCGAACGAGAGCAAAAATTAATTTCGCTAACCAGGAGCGTCGATCGAGCTGTTTCTTTGCCTAACGATCGACGAGCTCATATGTACGATTTTATCGCCGAACAGAGGGAAAGAGGATTATCGATGCAGAGAGACAGGGTAAGAGTTTATTGTTGTTGTTTTTTATTTATTGAAAAAATAACTCTTGGATTATAAACTATGATCAATTTAC
Organism: Rhimphoctona megacephalus; assembly: GCA_963989365.1. Classification (NCBI taxonomy): domain Eukaryota; kingdom Metazoa; phylum Arthropoda; class Insecta; order Hymenoptera; family Ichneumonidae; genus Rhimphoctona; species Rhimphoctona megacephalus. Next base: position 12,253,023 of record OZ022420.1, on the reverse strand, counting down.
TACGAAAAGTATCTCTACATTTTTTCCAAAAAAAATGCATACTTTGGCCAATGTGGAGTCAGATATTTTTTTTCTTTCGAGGCTTTTTCTCAACCTACTGCTATTTAATCGTGAAGTGAATAAAACTTAGATCCCTACAATCTATTTTTTCGAACATAAACCCTGCAACGCGGTCGAAAACGACCCCGATCTTCTCTATATCATAAAATGTTCCTTGTATGCGATAATAAGATTTATTTATGCACTATTTTCTTTTTTTTTTTTTGATAACGAAGAGAATGGTGTATGGTAAAGTCACATTTGGTGAACGTTACCTAGGTAACTTATCTGGCGTTTAAAAGCATTCACTTGCAGACCTTTAACTGCCAGATAGGCTTACCTAGACGTTGGAACAATCCGCCCTGAGATCCGGTTTTTCCACCTCCCGGTAAATTTTATCAGACAGTTAAGGTGACGCTAGACGTTGGCTTTAAGCATCAAAACAGGTCACGTGACTTCCCCTTCCAAAAATCGAGCATCAAAACTGGTCACATGGCTCGTTTGACGCTCGACGCTGGCTTCAAGCATCAAAACGTTCGGTTCCAGCGTCAAACATCAAACTGGTCACGTGATTAGTTTTGACGCTCGTTTTCTGGAGGGGGAAATAGCGCTGAATTAGCGGGGTCCAATCTAGCCAGGGTATTGTTCCCGTCCGGCACTGGTGCACCAGTCGAAATACCGATAGGAGGGGCCGTTGCAGCGTTAAGCGTAAAAGCTAAGACATGTTTAGCTTTCACGATTGACGCTCGATTTCTGGAGGGGAAAGTCACGTGACTAGCTTGACACTCGAATCCAGCGTCTAGCGTCTAAGTGAAAAGGCACCTTTAAAGGCTTACTATCCAATGCTCCAACCACCAGGTAAAATTTACCTGAAGGTCGAACAACCGGCCTTGAGTAGCAAACCTTTAACTATTAGATAAAATTTACCGGGAGGTGGAATAACCGGCCCTTAGACGCGGTTTTTTCACCTCCCGGTAAATTTTATCTGATAGTTAAAGGTCTGCTATCCAATGCTACAACTGTCAGGTAAAATTTACCTGGAGGTGGAACAACCGACCCTAAAACGATGAAACTCAGAAAAAAATCTACACGGTGAATTCGTAGAGGATCTCTTGAGGAACAAAATAAAAGGTGATGCATTAAAATCGGTTAAAAAATACGGATTATTCTTTGAAAAAACTCCATGAAAATATGACGTCGTGGAATTTTGCATTTATCAGTTGAAGGTTTTACAAATCTATTCTTATTAATATTTTTTTAGGTTAATAAGGTATGATGTAATATAAATCAATCGTCAATGCATTTAATTAGTGCATTAAACTTTACATAAATGCATTTTGAAAATTTAGCACTCATTTAACTAGTCTCCATCAGCTATTTTACCTTAAAAAATTGGAGTCGTTTTCGACCTGATTATGATTATCATTTGCATTACTGTTTCAATGCTGCATTCAATAGTTATTAAAATTTGCGATTACTGATTTTGCAGGATTTGTCGAAAATCTTGCACTACGAGGAAGAAGCACTTCCAGACTCGTCGACGATGACCGAGAAGAGTAAAAAGGAGATTGAGCTCATAAGTAAGCCCCAAGAATGGGGTGGTTGGATCGGAGCTTTGTGCCTTATATTCGTTCTACCGATTGCGATAATTTTGCCTCAAGTCGCTTGTTTCAACGGCCAATGTAGCAGCGCTCAATTCCGCGTATCAACTAAATGGCAAACTTACCTCAATTTGCACGCGTTCGCTATTTATCTTGGATTTTTGGGTATCGTTGCGCTTTTTTCGCTCATACCGATCGGGAATTTGATCGATGGACAACAAAACAAAACTGGAAGACTGCAGTATCGAATGAATGGATTACTCACTGCATTTTTGACGATAGCGATACTCGCTGCTTTTGAATATAAATCTTACGAAGTCGCCGATTTTATTCTCAATTCCTGTCTACAATTATCCATCGCCGGTTGGTTCCTCGGAACTCTCATCGCTACGGGTCTTTACATTAAAGCTGGAAGAATTTCCATCTCCGCTCTCAATTTATACGGCTCGACGAATAACGTCGTTTACGATTTCTGGCAAGGCAGAGAAGTCAATCCAAGAATCGGTCCTCTTGATGTCAAATTTTTACTCTTACGAGTCAGCATTATCGGAACGGTAAAAAAAAAAAATATGTGAGATCTCTTAAACCCCAAATTTATTTGCACTTTTGGACTTTAAATATTTCGCCTTTTTTTCAAAATCACAAAACTTGATGAGCTAATCAAATTTAAACAATATAAAACGAATGTTTTCAAATCATAAATATTTATATACGGAAATAATTGTTTTTGTGCTCCCGAATGTTAACAATTGAAAAACTGCAATGATTTTGAAATTTTAATCGTTATAATGCAACGAAATTTTTTTTTATCTAGTCTGAATATTTGTTTTACATCTTTCAAAATTTTTTTTAAATCCATGGGACAAATCATTTTAAAGAGAGAACTAAAACGTGACGAATTAATTATTATAAAGCAATTCTAAAAATAACTTAACGTTTTTCAACATTGAACGATATTTCTTACAAAAAGCAACTACTACGTATCAGAAAATTTGAAGCCATAGTAGGCGAATCAGATATAATTTTTCAAAGGATTAAATTTCTTTTTTATTTTAATAAAAAACAGTCGTGCACCAAAACAAATTTAAATTTTGTAAACCAGTGTTTCGTTAAACATTTTTTTCAGCTTATCTTGAATTCGGCCGTCATCGCAAAGTCAATAACCGACGCAGATTCTCTGGCCTTGAAGGACCTCAACTATACAATCTTGACCGTTGCTTCGCTGCATATTCTCTGCTCTCTCGACTATCTGGTCTTTGAGTCTGCGATGTTGACCTCGTTCGAAATTCTCTACGAAGGCACCGGATATATGATTTGCGCTGGAAATTTGGTGTATCCATTCTTAGCCACGTTAGGAACGAGATACTTGCTGTATCAAAAGTGAGTAAAAAAAAACAAATTCAAACATTGTCTGTATATGGTATCGAAGTTGGCGTCGTTTGAACTAAAACAGTATTTTTTCTTAGTCAATTTCTTCATTTTATTGAATTAATAGTTTTTTCTAAACAAATTTATTTTTTTCCTGATCGCGAATCGGAGATTCATAAAAAGTTGGACAATTTACACTGATATTTTTTCTATATGAAATTTTCTTACATTACAACGATGCAAACTTGAGCATTGTTTTTGACATTGTTAGTGAAATGCCAACGTTTTTTTATGAAAATGTCTAATTTTTTTTTTTTTTTTTAATTTGCAGGATTAATCAACCGGCTTACGTATTGGCGGCAATCGTCGTATGTTTCTTCGTGGGATATTCGATTTACAGATTGAGTAACTCGCAAAAAAATGAATTCAGGACGAATCCATTTTCGCCAGCTCTTTCTCGTAAGTTTTGCTTCCTGATTATGTTCCTCTTTCCTCGTCGTTCACTTATTGAAAAAAATATTTTTTCCACCTCTTTTCTCGGGAATATACAAAAAAAGAGATTTTTGTTATTTGTTTAAAAAAATGCATTTTTTTCAGACCTGGATACGATTTCGACATCGAGAGGGAAAAGGATAATAAGTTCGGGTCTGTGGGGTCACGTGAGACACCCGAATTATCTCGGAGACATAATAATGCACTGGGCGTTAGCTTGTGGGGCTTTGACGAAAGATTTTTTGCCGTACTATCCCGCGCTTTTTTGTACATTCACGTTGATGTATCGAGCGATAAGGGATGACGCCCGTTGCAGAAATCGCTACGGTTCAGCTTGGGAACAATATTGCTTGCGGGTCAAATCGGCCATTATAAAACACATTTTTTAGAAAATGTTCAATACTCGATGATCTCTCAAGAAGTTAATACAACAAACAAATAATAATAATAATAATATTAAATAATGAGAAAATTTAAGAATATTTTCTCGTTAAGTTTCACGCGGTATCAATTCCGCGATTTATTTATGGGGAAAACTTTAATGCTCATGGACGATTGAAACTTCATAATACGACGAAACAGTGTGAGATTTGAATGAAAATGTATTATTTTGACTAATCGCCTCTTAATTATAAATTCTTAGCCTTTCGTGCGAATGGTTCAGAGACGAGAAGAAAAAACAATATTTTAAGAATTTAAGCAACTAAGGTACATCGTACCTTTGACGATAGTTTTTTTTGTCAGATCTGACGATGTTATTACCTGAAAGTTTAGGTAGATTATAATCAGCGTTGTGAAATGATTTAAAAAAAAAAACTATTATATTTTCTAGCTAGTAAGTCCTAAGACACATCTCAGTACATTTAAATTAAGCGAGAAATACAAATTTAAATGGTTTTGTACTTTTTTACTATATTTTTAGATAACGAATGATTATTGATATTTGCAAATAAATAGTTTTTGTAATAATACGCATTTCGCTACTAAACCATTATTTTTCGTAGATTTATCAACTAAGGGTAGGAATCGTCATTTTTCTGGGATTTTCTAAGGGATTCAGAAGAGGTAAAAAAAACTTTGAAAAACTATTTTCAATTGTAAAAAGTTATTGAAATATTGTTTGAACAAAATATTTTTCGATGGAAATCAATTTTTTTTTTCATTATGTGGATTGAGTTTACTGATTTTCCTGAATGTATATGAATTATTAGATTTTAGAATATTCTCTTTCTTCATTATTCGCTAAAAACTAATTTTTTTTGTCACAAATTTTGCACGTATTTTTGTTCAGTTTCTCATATATTGCTACCAAAAAAGTCCAAAAACGAGTTGAAAAAAAAATTCGAAACATCAAAAGCATTCTCAAAAATCAAAAAATTCATTTGATACGACGAAAAAAAATCATCAGTTTAGTTGAAAAATGTTCTCTTTAAACAATACGTAAATAATTTTTTGATAATTTTATAATGTTAATGGTTGTAACGTATTAAATATGACTAAATTTTTTCGCATCCTTGAGTACTGAACTTTGGAATAAAATTGACATAAATATATGTGTAATTTACCCTTGCGAGTGGAAAAAAGGAGAAGTTCGAATTTCGGGTTTCCTGAAGTAGAGAAATAGGAGTGTCGATTCTTTTTTTGCGATTTGAATCAATGATCAAAATTTTTTTTATCACTAGAGCACGCGAAGTTCGTAAGAAAACAAGATTTAACAAATTTGAACAGATGGCGCCACAGGATTGCGCCATCTGTTAATAATATTACGAACAAAAATTCAAATCGACCGACTCAAACAAAAGTTTTATGCGCCATGACTTGCGCGTAGTGAAGTAGTGAAGATTGGTTCGATCAACGGTTCGGAGTCGGAGGTTGAATGTGTTCGTTGTAGCAGCAAAAATCGTGTTTCCTATTACAATAAAAAAAGCATCATCGTGTTCGAAAAGTTAGAACGATATTGAATCTCTTCAAAGTAAATATTTGTCACATGCCTGTAATCCATGAATATCGACAATACATTCGTGTTGAAGAGCGGAACAACTCGATGTAAAGTTAGTTCCGCCGATAGTTTAGCAAACAACAAACAAAACGGCTTCCCAAAAGAAATCGTCGAAGAACATGGCGGAGCCAGATGAGTTAGAGGTAAGTCGAAAATTCATTTTTTACTTTCTTTTATTAATGTGCAAAACTATTGTCAATGAAGATTTCTCGTATTGATTTGAAATGTAAAACGGTCAGATTCGCGTAATTGCACTTATTGTCCCGGTCATCAGTGACTACATTTACACGGCACGCTTATTCCGATTTTGTAACCTATTGTAGTGAAAACCGGTGTTAAAGTGCGTGTAAACGGTACCGAATTAGTTATTCCGGGTTTAAAGTACCGTTTACACGCACTTTAACACCGGTTTTTAACCACATCGGGTGTTACAAAACGGAAATGAGCGTGCCGTGTAATAAACGTAGTCAGTGACAAATTGTCGAATTAATACTTCGACCTCTTTTGGATGGTTATTAAAGCTTCGTGAAGTTTGCTTGAGAACGTTGGGCAATTCGCGTACATATGCACGTACACAAACCATTTCCGGAACTCCAAAAAAACATTTTTTGCTCACTTCCTTTTTGCTCGTTCGTGTTTCCGGCAAAATTGACGATCTTTAAAAAAAGAAAAACATGTATAACTCGCCTCGCTGCAGGTACGCGAGTTGTAACGTCAACTTCGTTTTTTCATTTACTCGTAAATCTAGTTATCTACCGAATTATGAACGAAATCGCGTTGTTGGCATCTTTTCATTTAGAACCAGGTTATGTTACGACGCACAATAACGCCTGCCAAACGAACCTGACAATGTTTTATCATTTTATACACACTCTTGTGCTACGACACTAAATAACGATTTTACACATTTTTAATTTTCTTGAAAAGTGATACATGATAACGGCCAGAAAACTCGATTAACATTCACATTCGATTTTTCATTGACAATGGCGCAATGAGGTCGAATTAAACAGGTGGCTGCCATTTTCGCGTCTCATTGTACGTGGTGAAAGGTGACGATCTGTACAATATTAGGTTCAAAAGTCCAACAATTCCGGAATTACATTCTATCGTTATTTTCTTCGTTTTTTTCGTCAAAATGTTTTTCTCTGATTCACCTTTTATCAAAATAAAATATCAACAAATTCCCACAATGTAAACAGCTCCATTTTTTCCCAGGAAAATAAAGTGGAGTAAATTTTGACATCCAACATTTTTCAAAGAATTTCAAAACATTGTACTTTTTCCAAAGTATAACTTTTTTTTAACCAATTCATTTTTGGGAAATGGGATTCGAATAGGGTCGATTTCATATTTTTTTGCATACTTTTTTTAGTCCAAAAGAACTAAAACCTACATTTTTCAAATATTTAATTAATTAATTGATTTAGTGGTGATTTTTATCGGTAATATTGAGTACTAATGTAAAAAAAGTGTGAAAAACAATTTTCTAAAACCAAACTTAAAATTCATTTAAAATTGTTATTTTTTTTTTGAAAATTCTCTTATTAGCAGACGATCAAATAATGTGTTATTGGAAATTGAATTTTGTGAACTTTATTGAACCAAATATCGAAATAACAAAAAACTATAGAAGTACTCAATTGCACTGCATTGTGAATGTAACGATCTATAATTTTACTTTCAGAATATGGTCTTAAGTTTTCGGGTATCTGAGCTTCAGATGCTTTTAGGATTTGCCGGCAGAAACAAGTCTGGCAGAAAAAACGAACTTCAAACTCGCGCATTGGAGCTTTTACGTCTCCGTTCTCATCCGGTTCAACTAAAAATTCGTGAACTTTATAAAACTATACAGTAAGTTCAAATTTAACGTACAAATTTTATTTGTAATATTGAATGATTCAAATTTTGGAAACTTTAGTGTAAAAACTGTGTTTTTGTGAATTGCTCTCTTCATGATTTTTTTCACTACGTTGTCAATTGAATTTTTGTCACATAGTCTAAAATCTTTGTAAAACCTTTCATGATTTTTCAATGTTTAACAGACAGCTAGTTTCTTCTTGATAATTATTTCAAAGTGAAAAAATAAATGATGAAATGATTTTTTTGTGTGACTACAAAATTTCAGACAAGTGACGGAGAACCAAATTAAAGACAGAATTGTTGAAAACTGATCCCTAAAATGAGAAAAAATTTGTTTCTTAGCATTTCACAAGAAATTATTGTACAGAAGGGAATTTTCATGATAATATTTTTTTTAGAGCGGATCAATTAGTAGCCCATCAAATGTATGGACAAGGAAACGGTGCAGGAGAGTCACAAATGGACCAAAATCTGCATCAACGAAATGAAGACTCTAGGTAAAGAATTATTTTAATGATTAGTACAATTAATATCTTGGAACATTTATTAACTTAGCTTTTTTCATGAAGAGTATTTCTTCCAATTTCCAACGTTTCAATTAAACAATTCTGATCATTTTATTCTGGGAAATCAAAAAGTTTCCAAACTATTTTCTGAAAATCAAATGCCTGTTTTCAAGAAATTATTTTGAAAAAAAAAAAAAAAACTGTTGAATCATAAAATATTGGGGTTTGGCTTGCAGACAGGGTCATGCACAATCCTGGATTAGGGTAATGCGAACGATGCGACAGAATCCTTCCAGCCAGTCCACAGTTTCACCTGGAAAAGATCTGCCACCTGCGCATCAAGCTTCATTACCACAATCTCAGGTCGCTCGAACAAATCCTGTGTATCAACCACCAGGATACACGAGTGTTGCGCAACAGGTAAAAAAAATCATTTTTCCAAGAAATATGGGTGGTTCGCCTTCGTATCAAATTCGTGTTCATTTGTGTACAATTGAAAATTAAAAATATCGAAATTCAAAAAAAAAGCTCGAGTCGTGAATAATGTTTATTATTTGTAAAAAATACAGTTTAAATCATTTCAAAATTATAAAGTTTTATTAATGTTTCCTTATTTGCCATCACAAATTAATTTGATTTATATGTCATTAATTAGGCGACTTTTAATACCCAATTTCGGTAAATTTCAAAATTTTTATTTTATATATTAATATTCAAGTGTCCCCAAATTAATATATCGAATTGAAATGATGTTTTATTATTTATTAGATTTAGGCTGAAAAAATTGATCTTTTTAACCCACAAAATCAGAATAAAAGGTATTCAAAAGTTAACTCTCCGGTCAATGTTCGAAAACTTGGATATAATTTGCGAAATAATCTAATAATGGTAGTTGTTATAACAGGAATCTAAAAACATAAACTTTCGGGAAAAATGGTTAACATAAAATTTAGAGTTACCGAAATATTCACGTTTTGCTATCTAATACACATAACATATACTTTATGTCGCTATATCTCTGAAACTAAACGGCCAAAAATCTTGTAATTTTTGGACAAACTTTGTCATGTATACTTTTGTAAATGACAATTAAAAAAGAAATATCTGTAGAAAAGTTTCGAAGTTATTGCGTAAAATGTGAAATTTTATACCGCTCCCCATAAGAACACACGTAAAACTGTGCAATCTTTGATTTTCAATATCTCGAACTTGGGACGGTGAATTCTTTTGAAATTTTGCAGGTAATTACATAATAGTGTCCTGAATGAGTGCTCGGAATAAAAAACAAAATTCTATAGAAAAACGCTTTGGCGAGACTACTATCTGAACCCTAGCTACACCCTATAACTTTTATTACCTTACTTACACACTATCGGTCTATTGGACCGACGACTTTTATTACTCTATAATATTATAACAAATGCGTCCATTGAGGTTTAATTGTAATGAAATCGAAACGCCAGACTCCGACTAATCCGGAGAAGCAATCAGTAAAGCCAAAAAGTCGTTTGATAAAGTTATAACGTTTATGAAAAGGCGCGTGGTGAAAAAAAGGTGAAAATGTAGTATTGCTATCGGTCCATTGGACCCCGTAGTGTGTAGCTAGAGATAATTGGCTAAGATTCGCGAAAAAATATTTATGTAAATTTGATATGTATATAAATAATTTGAATATTACACAGCGACCTGGGAGCGCGGTGTATCCGTATCCGTATCCGACCAAAGTATTGGCTCCGGCCATGCAAATACAGCAGCCAGCTCAGTATCCCGTGCACCCGGACGTCCGTTTAAAGAAATTACCATTTTTTGATTTGCTGGCGGAGTTGTTGAAACCCTCTAGTCTAATGCCGCAAGGATCAATAAGGCTTCAAGAGAATACTTTCGTGTTCCATTTGACACCGCAACAATCGACTGATATTGCTAGTTCGCGAGATTGTCGTTCCGGTAGTAAAATGGATTATACTGTACAGGTAATTATAGATTTAAATCAAACCCTTAATTTCTTGGTTAGAATTAACTATCCTTTTTTTTCTCCAGGTACAAATGCGATTTTGTTTGCAAGAAACGTCTTGTGAACAAGAAGATTATTTCCCTCCAAGTGTTGCTGTCAAAGTCAACGGAAAATTGTGCCCATTACCGGTAAGTTAGAGAATTTTTATAAACAGAAAATTGCCCAATACTCGAGAGTATAGAGATACGCGGTGCGATTTGTCGCCGTTTAAAAACTATATTTTTAATGTTTGGCGTCAATACGCTGTCGCGTCTCTAGATTTAACCTTATTTTTATATTTTAAAATATTCTTTGAACCTGAAACACCCCAGGCTTACATTTGAACGCCGAATTTTTTGAAAATTGGTATTTTTTCGATAAACAAAATGTCCTATTTTATTGAGGAGTATTTGAAAATGATGCACATCTTTTTTTAAGCCTTAACCCTAGACCCCTACAATGTGGTTAAAAGCGACCCCAATTTTTTAAGCAAATAACTTCTTTTTGCATTTTTTCAAAACTTTTTTTCATTTTATGAAGTTTTCGTCATCAAATGTTCACTAAATGCTACTTCATCATACACCATTCTTTTCGTTATCAATAAACAAAGAGAATCATGTATGATCAAACCTTATTATCGCATACGAGGAACATTTTATACTAAAGAGGGAGATTGGGGTCGTTTTCGACTCCGTTTTATGGTTTAAAGTCGGAAAAATGGATTGTAGGGGTTTAGGCGTAATATTCATTACTTTTAATTTGTCAGAAATTTGAATTAAGGGTTATTATTTCTAAATCTTTTTTTCTTTTTATAGAGAACATTTATGATAGATATTTAATCCTAGGTTACTATCATTGGGTCATTTTGACCCGGGCTAAAACCGTTGTTCCATTGGTTAAAAAAAATATGTCGAAAAATGTGAATCCTTTCGAGCGTTATGAGCATATAAAGGTTTTCTGAGTCGTAAAGACCCATAGTATCAGCGAGCGGGCTCCAAAATTTGTAGTGGCCTAGAACATACGATGAAAATTTATTTCGACTGTATAAATGATCCCTTTTGAATGCAGAGTACTTTTTCTTAACTCATTTCATAAAACTGTTTTCGCTACCCATAAAAAAATACGAAAAATATTAGCACGATGTGTTATTCATTGTTTTTGATTATTTAGAATCCCATACCAACAAATAAACCAGGAGTAGAACCGAAAAGACCACCAAGACCAGTAAACATAAGCCCACTTGTAAAATTATCACCAACCGTTGGAAATAACATTCATGTCACATGGTCGGCAGACTACGGACGAAGGTTCGCCATTGCTGTGTATCTTGTTAGGAAACTAACCAGTTCAGAGTTATTGGGAAGATTGAAAGGCAGAGGAGCTCGACAGTCAGATTACACGAGGGGATTAAGTAAGTTTTTTTAATAAACTTTAACCTAGTGGATAAAAACTTTTTTTTCTAGATAACCGAAGTATTTTATCTGTTTTTTACAAGTTGTGATAAACACAATTGGATTTTCGCCATTAAACAATCGAATTTCTCATCTTTTTATTCGACTCAAATCCATTCCAGTCGATTTCAATTGAATCTCAAAATTTTCACGTGAAAATCAATTAAAAATGCACTAATAAGTGAAATTCAAAGGAAAATTTCGAATTAAATGTTTTCGTATGATTCTCGTATGTTTTCCACGATAATTATCGATTTACTAAATATATCGCTATCCTTCAAAATTTTCAGTTAAAGAAAAACTGAACGAAGACGCCGACAGCGAAATTGCAACAACGTCGTTGCGCGTCTCACTGGCTTGTCCATTGGGAAAAATGCGAATGAGCACTCCTTGCCGAGCATCAACATGTTCGCATTTGCAGTGTTTCGATGCCTCGTTATTCCTGCAGATGAACGAACGAAAACCGACTTGGAGTTGTCCCGTTTGCGACAAGCCGGCTCTTTACGACCATTTGGTGATCGATGGTTATTTTCAAGATGTTCTCAATTCACACAAACTTTTGCCCGACGTCAACGAAATACAACTGCTTCAAGATGGTTCGTGGGAAAATTTGGTTCTCAAGAAGGAGAAAGAAAAAGAAAAGGACAAATCCGAAGTGAAATCGGAATCAAAAAAGCAGAGGAAAGTCAATGTCGATACAGTGGATTTAGGTGAGTTTTTATTTTCAGACGTCAACGAATCAAGTTTTGAATTTTCCGGGAGTACCTGAGCAAAACTTTTAATTTTCACAATCGTTGGAAAAAGCCACGACAATTTAAAAACTTCACCTTGCTCTCCTCCCTTAAGGGGTTTCAGGCCAGGCTAAGATGCCAAAAACCAGCGGAATTTTTGAAAATTTTTTCAAATTAAACAATATCATATATTAATTTTCTGTTTCATGACACGTTAACTATAACTATGGAACAATAGAATAGAATAATTGCAGTCACTCTGGTGGTGTATAAGGGTGGGATTTACGAGGTCAAATGAGACGCCTCCATAAAAAACGCCGGCGTACGGCTGACAGTAAATTGGCGGTAATCATGTCAATTGAAATTAAAGAACCAAAGAAATTTGAAATTAACAGATATGTAGCTATCGTTGTACAATCCGGAATTTAAGAATTTTGAAAAATAAAATGTCGAGCATATGAAAAAGTACTTAAAAATTTGACTAACTTTTCGGGTACAAAAAGTTTACTTTTTTCGTATAAAATTAAATCAGTTCGATGAATGAAAAAACGGCCAGGTAGGACGATAATGAAAGGTGTTTTTTACAGAAATCAACTTTCATTAAGGCGGTTAAATCGTTGGATTTTTTGTTTTGCTGTCAACGCGGTTAAAATATGTAATTTCGAAAAATAAACGCTTTTTACTTTCAATTTTGAGATTACTTATACTTAGGGATGCAAAATTGCAGTCCCCAGAAAGTAAAAAAATTATCTTCGTCCGTTTTTCGTCGTTGTTATTATGAAAATCGTCACGAGCACGTATCGACTTTTTACCCTGATGAAACCCTTTAAAAAATCAACAATTTATATCCAATTGTGTTTCGAATTTCAGACGAATCGAGTCCTTCGGAAGAAGTGCCAACTTCGGAGGAAAAAAAACGCGCAGTTGTAATAGATTTGATATCAGATACGGACGACGAAGAGGAGGATTCCAATCCAAAACAGAATGCAAGCAAGAAATCGAGCCAGGGCTCGCCTAAGAAGACGCAGTCGAGTACACACGGTGACATAAGTAGCACCAGCGATTCTCCGGAGCTTATGATTATTGATCTCGAATAAATACGAAGTCTTGATTCTTTCAATCACTCGCGTTACCTGTTAACGTGGTGGCACGATTGGACGTGCGAAAACAAACTTACGGATTGTTTAATAAACATTGTGAACCGAACGTTATGTGGAAATGATGACTATCGTGGACGGTTTTTTACAATGGTGGCATTCGATCTTTGTCATGTGTGTTGCTTTATCATGGTGTGTTTCATCACCGACAGTTTGGTGTCGAATTTGTCGACATTTTGCTGCAGGATGTTCCCCGGGCAAGAATTTTGCGAAAGGACAATTTTCTGGATATCCCAAGTGGAAGAAAATTCTTTGAATGCATGTCTCATTCACACACTATCGTTAATGCACAAAAAAAACGTATTTTTAGGTGACTCGAAAGCTCTAGATATGTGTGAAATGCAAATGAATTATTTTTTTTCGACGTATCAACTGTTTCACACGTTTGAATATGTGTAATAGTTCTCGTAATCAATATTTACGAATATATCGCATTCTCAAAGCCCTTTTCGTACAGAACATGCGTTATTTTTTGTTTTTTTATCCACTTAAAGCAACGATTTGGGAACTCTTGAATGAGAACTTCGTTTTTCTAGGGATTTTTAAAAGCATCTTTATTGTTATCAGGGCAGCGTGTTAGCATTTACAGAACGATCAGTTGATTGATACGAAATATTTAGATGAGCTGTAAGCAACATGGAAAGCTGATAAAAAAAACTGTTTTCATACTGCAAAATTTTCCTCCAAAAAGGAGACATTTAGGAAATAGAAAACTCTTAAAGAAACGTTTTTGCATTTTCAAGTTTTTTCCCAAAAAACAGATATTTAAAAAAACGAAAACAACCCTCAACGAAATATTTTTGCATTTCTGAGTTTTCTTCAAAAAGGCAGATATTTAGAAAAAAATATAACAACCCTTTCTCCTACCTTCCACTATTTTGAAAGACGAACAGTTTAGTTCTCGTTCTTTAAGGCGAAATTACATCAACTGAGATGCTGCCATGAGTTCAAGATGAAGAAATATTTTGAAAAACAAAAAAATTTGCTTTGTGCTTTTACTAACAATCCAACCGACTGTATTTCATTATTTTCCTAAAATGTTAATCGTCTTGAAGAAAAATTAGATGACAATTTTTTCCAGATTTTCGTGTTTTACAATTTTTTTCAAAATGATCAATTTTTTTTTAATTACTCAATATGCAACCCATTTTTCTCATGATTCGCCAGAATCGAAATTGAAATTTATTCAAATTGTTTGAATGCACGAAAAAAATATTTAAAAAATTTGGGAACAGCCAGGTGTGGCCGGCCCGACCAACTTGCGAATGCTATGGTTTCCGCAAAACTGGGTGAATTTACATTTTTTTTTTCAACTCATGTAACGGTCCAGTATTCCATCTAAAATAGACGACTCGCAAGAGACAGAATATAGGTGGCTGTAACGCAGTGGTTAGCGTTCCTGGCACAGCGACAACTCTGTCGAAAATTAACTCTATCAGGCAAATCTTTACATGACCAAACTCTACCAAGGAAATTTCAACCAACAGAGAGACTGTATCATTCCTTAACTCTACCAAAATTTTTCTCTACCATAGGCATTTTCTTCTATACCACATCCTACTCTACCGATAAAAACTCCCAGGGAAATCTCTACCGGAAAGACATCTCTAGCAAGGGCAATCTCTACCATTGATGAAGATTCATCTTTACTGCAGTAATGTAGATTATTACTTACTTATTACTGCAGTATTGTTTACTGCTTTTTTTTTACTTACTTAGTACTTACTTAATTATTGCAGTAATGTAGATAATGGTAGAGATTGCCCTTGTTAGGGATGTCTCCGGTAGAGATTGACCATGGTGGAGATGACCTCCACTGAGTTAGCCCCCCCATATGGATTAAATTAATTTTTAATTTCACAAATCTCTTGGTGATCGTACAGTGGTGTACGGTGTCGCACTTGAAACGTTGAGTGGTTTATCATTTTTTCAAAAAATTAATTTCAAAAAATACCTCCAGAGTTAGCCCCCCCCATAACGACTATTTTGACTTTTTTTTTGCAAATCACTTGGTGGTCGTGCAGTGGTCTACGGTGTTGCATTTAAATCGTTGAGTGGTTTTATCATTTTTTCAAAAAATTAATTTAAAAAAATACCCCCAAAGTTAGCCCCTCCGTAAAGGCTATTTTGACTTTTTTTTTTACGAATCACCCGAAAATCGTTCAGTGGTGTATGGTATCGCATTTAAATCGTTCAGTGATTCATCATTTTTTTGACAAATAAAGTTTAAAAAATTGCATCTGTGAGCGATAACTTCTCAAACGTCATCGATCCATCGAATCGAATTGAACTTTGCATATCGTTTACATATGTGCGCACGCTATGGCCGCCTCATGTCCGACTGCCCGCTCCCGTTTTCCATAATAATATTTTACAAATAAATGATGGAAGTAGTTGTTCTTATTCGTGTCCACTCCAGTTCCATTCAGTTCGACGTGTGTTTGTTCATGAATTTGTAAAGTAGCAATGTCAAAAAGCAGCTGTTAACTTCTCCATTTCTCATTCAATGATTTGGTTAGAGACTTCTCCCGACCAAAATTGAATTCGATTACGATTATAACATTTTTTGATTTTATGTAAGTTTATATTTTTTATCATCTTCATTCTTCGTACAATCATTCAACTTCGACAATCATATTTAAAATTTTATTTTTGCATGTAAAAGACTTATCCTACCGTCAATCAACATTAACCATAGGAATTGAATCTCGAGGGAGTTGTACTAAAAAATTGAATGGTTTCTTATCTATCTGTATTATATGTTATCAATTTTTATTTCAGACTTTTTAAGGTTCACTATTATTTTTTTTTGTGAAGGAATTTTAAAATAAACCATTTTTTAGATTTTTTTTTATTCTGCCGGTTTTTTTTCTTGTTTTCACCTTATTTCCATCAAGCTATACGATTTTTTCAAAGTAATGATGAATCACTAAACGATTTAAATGCGATACCATACACCACCAGGGTTGCGAAATTTTTAATGAAAATATTTTCCATTAACCATTTAATTTAAATGGTTAATGAAAATAATATCCATTAGCCATTTAAATTAAATGGATAATGGAAATTATTTATATTAACGATTTAATTAAATGGTTAATGGAAATAATTTCCATTGACCATTTAATTTTAATGGTAAATGGAAATATTTTACAATAATCATTTAATTTAAATGGTTAATGGAAATAATTTTCGTTAACCATTTAATTAAATGGTTAATGGAAATAATCTCCATTAACCATTTAAATTAAATGATTAATGGAAATATTTTCCATTACCTATTCAATTTTAATGGTCAATGGAAATATTTTCCATTAATCATTTAATTTTAATGGTCGATGGAAATATTTTCCATTAATCGTTTAATTTTAATGGTCAATGGAAATATTTTTCATCAATTATTTAATTTTAATGGTCAATGGAAATATTTTCCTTTAACCATTAAAATTAAATAATAGTAATCGAAGTTTCCTCGGTTACTGGTACCGGCAATAGTTTCGACTTCGGTCAAAATGACCCGATGGTAGTAATCGAGCCTCACTGGGTTACCAGTAGCAGTACCAGTTTGGGTCTGGGTCAAAATAACCCTATGGTAGTAACCGAGGTTTTCTCGGTTACTACCATTGGGTCATTTTGACTCAGAATAAAACCGTTCCCGGTATTTATAACCGAGAAAACCACGGTTACAGCCATTGGGTCATTTTGACCCAGAATAAAATGGTTTCCACTACTAGTAACCGAGAAAACCACGATTAGTGTCATTGGGTCGTTTTGACCCAAAATGAAACCGTTCCCCCTACTAGTAACCGAGAAAATTTTGGTTACTACCATTGGGTCACTTTGACCCAGACAAAAACCACTCCCGCGACTATTAGTAACCGAGAAAACCACGGTTACTGCCATTGGGTCATTTTGACACAGAATAAAATCGTTCCCGCTACTAGTAACCGAGAAAACCACGGTTACTGCCATTGGGTTATTTTGACCCAGAATAAAACCGTTCCCGCTACTAGTAACCGAGGAAACGACGGTTACTATCATCGGGTCATTTTGACCCAGAATAAAACCATTCCCGCTACTAGTAAACGAAAAAACCTCGGTTATTACCATTGGGTCATTTTGACCCAGACCAAAACCGCGCTCGCGCTATTTGTAACTGAGAAAACCTCGGTTACTACCATAGGGTTATTTTGACCCAGATCAAAACTGGTACTGCTACTGGTAACCGAGTGAGCCTCGATTACTACCATGGGGTCATCTTACCCAAGCCAAAACTACTGCCGGTACCAGTAACCGAGGAAACCTCCATTACTATTATTTAATTTTAATTAAATAGATAATGGAAAATATTTCCATTAACCATCTAATTAAATGATTAATGGAAAATATTTCCATTAACCATTTAATTAAATGGTTAATGGAAAATATTTTAATTGACCATTAAAATTAAATGGCTAATGGAAAATATTTCCATTAATCATTTAATTTGAATGGTTAATGGAAATAGTTTCCATTAACTATTTAATTAAATGGGTAATGGAAATAGTTTCCATTAAGCGTTTAATTGTAATGGTCAAATCATTGAATGAGAAATGGAGAAGTTAATAGCTATTTTTTGACATTGCAACTTTACAAATATGTGAACAAACACACGTCGAACTGAATGGAACTGGAGTAAACACGAATAAGAACAACTACTTCCACCATTTATTTGCAAAATATTATTATGAAAAACGGGAGCGGGCAGTTGGACATGAAGCGGCCATAGCGTGCACACATATGTAAACGATATGCAAATTCAATTCGATTCGATGGATCGATGACGTTTGAGAAAGTATCGCTCGCAGATGCAATTTTTTAAATTTTATTTTTCAAAAAAATGATGAATCACTGAATGATTTAAATGCGATACCATACACCACTGAACGATTTTCGAGTGATTCGTAAAAAAAAATTGAAATAGTCTTTATGGGGGGGGGCTAACTTTGGGGGAATTTTTTAAATTAATTTTTTGAAAAAAATGATAAAACTACTCAACGATTTAAATGCGACACCGTACACTACTGTACAACCACCAAGTGATTTGCATAAAAAAGTCAAAATAGTCGTTATGGAGGGACTAACTCCGGGGGTATTTTTTGAAATTAATTTTTTGAAAAAATGATAAACCACTCAACGTTTCAAATGCGATACCGTACACCACTGTACGACCACCAAGATACTTGTGAAATTGAAAATTAATTTAATCCATATGGGGGGGCTAACTCCGTGGAGGTGTGGAAATTCCCCTGAGAAAGTTTTTGTCGGTAGAGTAGAATGTGGTAGAGATGTCTACGGTAGAGAATGCCTATGGTAGAGAAAAATTTTAGGAGAGTTGAGGAATGATAGTTTCTCTCTTGGTTGAAATTTCCTTGGTAGAGTTTGGTCAGGTAGAGATTTGCCTGATAGAGTTAATTTTCGATAGAGTTGTCGCTGTGCCATGCTCCCGACTTAAGGCTAGGAGTCATACCGACTGAGCCGCCATGAGTGCGAGAGAGATAGCTGCAAATTTCGAAAGTGAAATTCTTCGACACGGTTTGACCGATTACGAAAAGGCCCTGTCAACCCATTTTTGCTATCGTCCTGCGTAGGCTGACAGAGCTTTTTTGTAATCGGTCAAACCGTATTGAAGAATTTCAACTTCGAAAATTCGAGGTGAGTTTAGGTGATTGACCCATCCTCTTAAGACTCCGCGAGGATCCCGAGATCGAGCCTATTCGGCTCACCTTTATATTTTCTCATCGTCACTAGACCGTTCCTCACGATCTCTGCTGTACCGACAGGCTCGACCATTACATTCAAAAAGCTACACCCATAAAATTACATCTGTTGGGCAACATTTTCGTGTGCTCCATATTTTTCACAAAAAAACCGTTTGATCTATTAAAAAATTTACCGGAAATAAAAATCACGAATTTTTCTGCACTCTTTTCTTTTGGGTCTCTCAGACCCAAGAGTGCACTCAAGTGTTAATTATTGGGACGCGTTTCTATTGCCGATTTGGGCGATCCCTGGTGGGTACTTTAGGCAGCTCTAAAAACTATGAAAAAGTGTAGAATATGACAACTCGGCGGTATTTTCATAGTCTTCTGCATATTTACTGCTCCGCTTGTATATTTTCCAATTATCGAAATTTCTAACCTCTCTCTTTTGTCAAGAAATTACATCATTTTTCAATAAAATTCATCTACTTCGTATTTCGCTGTATAAAATACAGTTCATTCGTATCTTCAGAATAAATATGTCGGGGCCAATGATTTTGTGTCAGTTGTGGATGGGTGGCGTAAGTAAATTTGCGATCGTCTTTTTGAAGTTTTCGTTAAATATAGATTTTATGCCTTAATCGCTGAATTCATATTTTTTTCAATTTTAAAGCTATATAAGAAATTTAGCGAACCTGAAAAATTTCCATTACTACCAAATGGTTGTCCCTTTATCTCCTTTCCCACTGTTTTTTAGTATTAGTACCATTTGTTTAAATCAACGATTGTTTCTTGTCATATTAGAACAATTCTGCTATTTCATTAGCAATCGTGCTGAATAACTATTGTTTTTTTTTAATTACTTTCACTAGGTGTATCAAAATCATTATAAAAGAATGAGAAAAACGAATTTGCTCGATTTTATTTTTTTTTCGTCACTGACGCAGCTTTGTAATAACCAAATGAAATTTTTGGAAAGTTGATCAACCAGTTGATGTCTATGATAATTAATTTTTAAAATTCTAAGTGCAACAGCAAACAGCCAAATCTTGAGTGAAGATACACGGCACAACTTGCTTTTGCCGTTTAAACTATTTTTTTAATACTTGACGCCAAGACGTAGCAGCGTCTCTAGAATAATTTTATTTTTATTAGTTTCTTTTTATTGACTTATGTATTTGAAGAATTTGAACTAATTATAAGATGTTTTTCATACATGAATGAGAAAATATGTATGGAAAAGAAAATTTGCTCATAAGCAAATGTTGATTACGATTATTTACAGTTAGAACCATATATGACAGAAAGTTTTATAATGAATGCCTTCCACAAAATGGGAGAACAACCGCAGACCGTCAAAGTCATGAGAAACAGATACACTGGTGAACCAGCTGGGTATTGCTTCGTTCATTTTCCAACTGACGAAATGGCACTGGACGCTATGCACAAGTTAAATGGCAAATTCATACCAGGCTCAAGCCCTGTAAGTTGATTTGTAATTGTGAAAATTAATATACAATAATGATGCGATGAATTAAATGAAGAAAAATAAAGTTGAAAAAATTGGTGAAAAATATGACATGTCCTTATGAACGAGCAAAAACAAAATGTTAACAATTTTTTAAACTTAAAAGATTGAAAAATAGATAGAAGATTTGCTGATCTTCGAGTTTCCCACTGAATTCGAATTCTGTTATAAATAAATTGAATGTTTTTCCAGGCTGTAAGATTTCGATTAAACCATGCCAGCACAACAGGCAAACCAGCTGCTGAACGCGAGTTTAGTATATGGGTTGGTGATTTGTCGACGGACGTCGATGATTATTCATTGTACAGAGCGTTTGCTGCAAAATATAATTCTATCAGAACAGCTAAAGTAATTTTGGACAGTTCGGGATTTAGCAAAGGATATGGTTTTGTAAGATTCGCTAACGAAGACGAGCAAAAAAATAGTTTGGTAACAATGAACGGGTACCGTGGTCTTGGAACTAAATCTCTAAAAATATGTAATGCAGTTCCACGACCATGGAATAAAATGAGTTGGTAAGCTTCATTCGTTTATTCAATTTGAGAATTTTATTCAACTTGTTAAATTAATATTTAAGTTAAACACCATAGAAATGACAAAGATTTTTTTAATCAAATGTATTGCTCTACTTATACTTTTTAGTTATTTTTTAAAATAGACTGAAAATTAAATGATTTATAACAGCAAATTTTGCTAGATTTTTTTTTATAGAAAAATAGTTCAATATTTTTTTTCTATATGTTGACAACGGCTGTATTAATTTGGTCTTTCTAAAATTAATTTACTCTAAAAACACTTTTTTTGACACAAAAAATGATAATACTTTTATTATTTAAATGACCCAAGTAATTACTATTTTTTCTGTGTTATTATTACTTACAGTATTACTCCACCCCAAGCTTCGGACTATTCCTCTTCAAACATGAACTCCGATGCTTACAATTATTACGACACATCTTCTTATTGGAGTAGTTACAGCGCGTGGCAACAGGGTTATTACGAAAGTGAGCCCACGTCGGATACTTACAACAACTACAGTTTAGATAATAAAACTGAGGAGGATGAATTAGAACTTATTGGTTTGTTGAGCTAAATTAAATGACATTTTCGAGAAAAATGGAAAAAATGTTAATTCTCTTCGTGTATTTTCTTGTTGCAGAACATTCCGCTCCAGTGGACGTTGATAAATTCAACAGAGACGTTATTGAGCAGGATTACAATATGTGGGATGCGTTAGAGAGTTCGAAATGGATACCGTGCGTTACACTTGAATTATGTTATTGAACAAAAAGTGCAATGAGACAAAGCACATTTTTCTTAATTTCGAGTGTTTACATTTAGAGTAAGAATTTCTTCGTAATTATTACCAAAAAATTAACATTTGAATTCTTCAACTTGAAAATAAATACTTATTATTCTATTCTCAAATTATTTGTAATGTTTTGTGGGAAGTTATGAAATTTCGTAAAGTTAGAAAAAAAATTTAACGTTTGAGGATGTGTGAAAATGGAACAATTTTTAACTTATATTATCATTTTATTATGTTTTCATTACAAACGATTTTTTCTATATTGTCAATGTACCGCCTATAGTTAGTAGCGTTTGGGTTTTGGCCTGAAATGTATCCATAATTTGGCTGTAGCAGTACCCTGATAAAATACCCCATTATACATCTTTGTGTGATTTCCAGTAATTCCATCTATGACCAACCTCCAAATATGGGAGCCCACGAGTTAATTATCAATTATTATTTGAAAATATTAATTATCTTTTTGTAGTCGTTTCCATATCTAGCGCTAAGATAAAAGAAAAAGATTATTATTATTAAATATTCCCCAATTTTATTATATTTTATTCTTAAATATTCATCAATATTATTATTATTTTGTTATTCAAAATAGAAGTTATCATTTTTATTTCCATGAAAATTTCATAAGTGATGATACTTACTTTTTCCATCACAGGCAACTATTTTTACTTTGTCCACAATAGCGACTTCTTGCACCTCCCGGAATTCCACATCGTTCAACATGAACGTCCATACATTATCACAAAATCTGTATGTATTCAGCTTGCCTGCCTGAGAGAGATAACAAAGACAAATAAGGAATTAATACGAAATGTTCAACAACTTTTGAAATTTGTATAATATAATGATAACCAAAAATCGTGTTTAAAAAGTTAATATTTACAAATTTTTATAGTGGCAAATTCACGTTATTAAATTGACTAAAATCGCACAAATTGGTCTTAAATAGAAATATTTTGGCTTCAACTGTCACTGTATAATTTGGTGCGAAAATACTTTTCTAAATAAATAAAAATTATCGACCAATTAAACAAAAATCATTGAAAATTCAATATTAGTCAGTCGCTGTGTGTATACCTTAAATGTGAGTCGTGATTTAACTCTCGTAGCCAGAGCTTGATTAATAGCTTTGTCAAATTGCAGTAAAACCTTGATTGCGAGTTGCGGAGTTATTTGGCCATACTGAAATCAAAAATCTATAAGAAATTGTTGCTAATAGACCTACTAACACTAAAAGTTAAACTGAACCATTTTAATGTGACATATTAGTCTCACGACCTCTTGAATTTTTGCCGACACACACAGCTGTATTTTACTGGGTTTTCATTTAGTTTTCAACACTAGATTTATGGCATGTTCTGAAAACTCTTAGTTTTTCTCTTGCAAAACCATTAAATTGAGACCATTTTGTGAATTTAGCGTTAAACCATCAGCCTGGGTTGGATGGTCATTGATTCGGAGATGTGTCAAACTTGCGGAGATGTGTCAAAGATTTGAAGGTCATATTCATGACTCAAAGATTGAGTGATTTTTGGATAATTTGATAGAGGAGCTGAGAACAAGTTGAAAACTCACAACGCAAGATCGTAGATCACGATGTGAATTTAAAAATCGAAAAAAATGGGATTTCCAACATTGAAACACAAGATTACTATAACCTCATAAAATAGGTCCCTGCATTTTTGATTTTTGCCATTTAATAATGCTGTAATTTAATCAAATTTGCAAATCTTGAATTATTTACGAATTTAACGAATTCTCTAAGTAAAATAACAATAATTATTGTTCCCATTAATTTGATTTTTCCACAAGTTGAAAGCTGTGACAAATTTGTGAAAGTTACACGGTTTCACTGTCAAGCCTCAAAATCGTGGATATCAGACATATGTTTATGTAACGTTAGTCGAGAATTTACATCAGTATTTGAAATTAGCGGATTAATTTACGTCTTACGTACCTGAATTAATTCGTCCAAACTTTCTTGTAATGTATTGCCTAATGTAGTATTTCTGTACAACTGATACGACATTACGATCAAGATTAATAATAACGGTATAAAGTGTTTACGAAAACACTTGTACGCACCGGTGTATTTTTTTGTACTACTAAAGAACTCAGATTTACATAGATAGAAGAACAGGTCCTGTGTTAACGTTGAAGCCAGATTTTTAGTTTGCGAAAACGTCGCTTGGAGCGCTCCATCCTCATACTTGTGACGAATGCGTAATTTGTTGCTAGAGTGCGCTGATTTACGTGCAGAAAACCCGCGAAAGCGCAAATTTTGATACTCGTACTTCATATAATCATGCATTCTTTTGATAAGTTTATCATTTATTAAAGATTAAAGAAATGAGAGGAATGTGATCGACTTGGATGGCTATTGAATAAATTATATAATAAGCAATAATTACTAATCGATAAGAAAATACGATAGCCTTCGCATGTTATAAATAAATATATATAGTTAAAATCGTTCGCAGTTTAAATTTGATATTCTTTTAGTCCATATGAATTATCATAAGGCTTTCTTAATACTTTATGTAAACAGCTTCAAATAATGAAATTTTGTAACCGATTTGATTTTATAAACAATATTAATAGTCTAGGATATAATAATATTAATAGTCTAGAATAAATCAATCATCGATACTTATGTATGAGCGCGCGATAATGAAACGATTGTAATGAGCGTGTGAAAGCGAGTCATGGGTCGTGGGACCATCCAGGACCAAAGAAATCATGAGTGGGAGAATAAACGGACTTCGTGATTGGTCAATGTATGAAAGGAGCGTGCGGAGTCTGCGCGAGAGACTCTTAGAATGAAGGAACGAGAGCCGAGTGAAAAGAAAGGAAAATGAGAAGAACTTTGTCAACCGTCAAGAAAATACTATATCACTTGTCAAATAAAAGTATATAATTTCTGACATCAATTCCTTTGCCAAATTATTTAGGAGAAAGTTTGCAAGGCGAGCCTCAGCTCCTTGTCAATCGAATCCACCAACAACAAATTGAATTTTACGCCAATTTCCCGCTCGGAGTGTTACATACGCGTAAGCACCGCTATGTAGTAGTACAAACATTGTGCATGTGTATGCTCACGGACAAGGAATGCCCGTAGCGCGTCTGTGGTTGGGGGGCAGAAGCTTCCAGGAGTGCGATTACGTGCACGATCGAATTCGATGTCGACAAGTAACAACACGATGTTACATGCAACGCGTCCTATCTTCGTATATGTGGTGGTTATCTATGGTCTAGGGTAATGAACTGCGTAAGACAAGCGCCATCTTTTTTATCCAGTGACCGCGGGAATTCGAGAAAGTAACTGTGCCTGTACCATATACCAACGTAACGCTCGACTCATTAATAAGTCTATTATAAAATTTCAATGCCTTCGCTCAAAATACTAAATCGCGGAATTAATTCTGTCGATCTGTCGATTCACTTGAAGGTACGTTCATTTCTAAATATACAAGGTCTCCGTTTAATATTTTTGTGTTTTATTTGAGGAAATATATGAACGGAATAACATTTGAGCTTGCTCAAACATTTATTTTTTGCAAAAACTTTTATCATAAACCAACCTCTGAATGTTAATTCAATCGCAATTACCAGCAATGACGAGATAAGCACAAAAAAAATAAACGCACCAAAATAAAGTTGTGATTTGTAATCAATCCATATAATTCTATTTGAAAAACCCGCTATAGACTGATTGTGACCGACGAAAAACCCTCAGCCTAAATGTCTAATGACTGACCATGAACCATGAAAGTTAGAGAAGGGAAAATCGTAGAAGTCGATTGTCGAATTCGATCAGTGCACGTATAATCGCAAAAGTCAGCCCATAAGACGCAAAGTTCGCTTTCCGGTTTATTCAGTGATTACTTCAGATGGCGTCACTGTCAAATTCTAGCAAAAACGGCAAATTTCAATGAAACGATTAATCCCAAAGCCGCTTTTTATATGAAATAAATAAAATTAATTAAAAGATTTTTTTTTCTAACTTTCTCATTGAAATCTGGTGGAAAAATAAAAAAAACGAGTATTTAGTTTATTTTTCCCAAAATGCAACGAGTGCTGAGCTGGTTTTCACTTAGATTAATAAAATCGATAAAATTCTATATAAATAAACGGAATTCGAAATTATGATTAAAAATATAATTTCTAGTAAGTTTTAGTTCAAAATTTCTCCCTCCAACGGATTTTTCTGATGGTGTATAGGTTTTGTTACATTACCGTTTCCCGTGGCAACCGGTATGATGCTTTCATATAAACATGAAACCATTTTTCAGTGCTGCGGAATTTGGAAATTCGGGTGATCGTGATTCTTTCGGTTAATTGATTAAAAATTGAATTCAAATCACAATGGCTGATGAAATAAAGCCGGAAATTATTAAAAAAACGCAGAAGAGTCTCGGGAAATACGTTAAAAAACCGCCACTTACTGAGAAGCTTCTTCGCAAACCACCGTTCCGGTTTCTTCACGATATCATAACAACGGTAATGTCCCTTTTTTCTTCAGTTAATCAAACATGTCCAACAAAAAATTCTAGAAAAAGACGCTTTGCACTATACAAAGGGAGTTTTCCAACAAGCAACACCAACCAACACAGTATAACATAGAGTAACACAGGGAGCTTTCCAACAAGCAACACAGAGCAACACTGTGTCGCACAAGTGCGTTCCAACTAAAGCAGTATAACCCGGGCACCATACGACTCTGTGTTACACTATGTCGGCTGGTGTTGCTTGTTGGAAAGCTCTCACTGTGTGATATGGTGCCCGGGTTATGCTCTAATTGGAACGCACTCACAGTGCGACACCGTGTTGCTCTGTGTTGCTTGTTGGAAAGCTCCCAATATATGTTTCATTAGGATCAGTCACCTAACCTCACCTCAAATTTTCGAAGTTGAGATTCTTCGATACGGTTTGACCGATTACAAAAAAGCTCGGTCAGCCCACGCAGGACGATGGCAAAAATGGGCTGACAGAGCCTTTTTGTAATCGGTTAAACCGTGTCGAAGAATTTCACTTTCGAAATTTGCAGCTATCTCTCTCGCACTCACTCAAGCTAGTTACGTGGCTTCCCCCGCTAGAAATCGAGCCTCAACCGTGAAAGCTAAACACGTTTTAGCTTTTACGCTTGACGCTGCAACGCCCCCTCCTATCGGTATTTCGATTGGTGCACCAGCGCCAGGTGGAAACAGTACGCTGGCTAGATTGGACCCCACTAATTCAGCACTATTTCCCCTCCAGAAAACGAGCGTCAAAACTAGTCACGTGACCAGTTTGACGTTTGACGCTGGAACCGAGCGTTTTGATGTTTGAAGCCAGCGTCGAGCGTCAAACGGGTAACGTGACGCTCGATTTCTGGAGGGAGAAGTCACGTGACCAGATTTGATACTTGAAGCCAACGCCGATTTCTGGAAGGGGAAGTCACGTGACCCGATTTGACGCTAGACGCTGGTTTCAAGCGTCAAATCGGGTCACGTGACTTCCCCTTCCAGAAATCGAGTGTCAAAACACGGTCAAACGCTTGACGCTGGCTTCAAGCATCAAAACGCTCGCTCCCGGCGTTCGATCGTCACGTGATCAGGCTCTGAGTATTCTGAGGTCGTGCTTTGTAGAGAGGGAAATAGCGTAAAAGCTAAACACGATTTAGCCTTTACGCTATTTCTCCCTCCACACGCACGTGGCTGGGCTGACGCTTGAAGCCACCGTCGAGCGTCAGCATGAAAAGACAGCTTTATATTTGAGCAAACGCCATTATTGAAGTTTCATTGTAGTATTTTTTGAAAACCACTTGCTTCCATTTTTTTCCATAAGATAATTTTTTTTTAGGTCATTAAGGAAACGGGATTTCTGGATAATTTATTTACGGAAGAAGAATTGAATTCGGATATCCGAGATAAGGAAGCTAAAGTGGCGTACTTAACAAAACTGATAAACGTTGTCAGTGAGTACGAAATAATTTTGTAAAATTTGTATTTTTTTCACAGTTGATCCTTGTCAGATCGTTGTCATATTTGTTTATAATAAATTCATGAATTACAATGCACTTGTTTATTTTTGAAAATTTTAGATAACTTAAATTTTCGAGATACGGAGGCTACGAACGGAAAAAGAATAAATAAAAAATTGATTAATAATTTAACAGAAAAAGGTAGTTTTTTTATACAAAAAATGAGATGAAATCATTTTATTTCCTCTTATTATCAAATGAAAATAAATAACTAAATGAATTCTATTCATTAAATTAATTTTTTTTGTATTAATTTATTTTTATACTGATCAATTTACACAAAGGTATATTCATAAAATCGACAAAAACCTCATTTTTCTACACTCATCTCGAGTTGAAATCGGCCTATGAGTTCTAGGGTTAAAAGTTTATTTAGATGAAGCAGTTATAAATTATAAAGCATCATTCACAGGAAACGAAGACGGATTTTTATCTGATTCGCTTAAAATATTTATTGGAAGTACCCTAACGGATCAGCGAGTCTCTAAAATAAGTCCCAAGAAAAGTCCCATTTGGGACTTGGGCTTAAGTCAACAAAAGTGACCCCAAATAGAGTCCCAAATGGGATTTTTTTTCCCTCGCTCGGTGTGAACCGGACGTGACATCATGAGTCCCAAATTGGAGCTCGGAGTCCCAATTTGGAACTTTTTCGAGCGAGGCAACCGGAATAAGCGATTTAGCGATTCGCTATGTGTATACCTATTTATATTCTGTACGAGACCGTCTTTTCAGACGGTCACAGAGTGTTACGGCTCCAACAATATGTGCCCACCCGGCGGATGATGCGTGCTCGCGAAAACGCTTGACTCTGCACCACGCTGTGGCCGGAGCGAGAAGCTAAGAAAAAGCCCCAAATTGGGGCTCGGAGTCCCAAATAGGGACTTTTTTTGAGATTGCACTCTTAAAAAAAGTCCCTATTTGGGACTCACGACGTCACGTCCCGTTCACACCGAGCGCGGGGAAAAAAGTCCCATTTGGGACTCTCCCTTTGGGGTCACTTTTGTCCACTTAAGCCCTGAGTCCCAAATGGGACTTTTTTTGATTTTTTTTTGGTACTTGCTGATCCGGTAGGGTAGCAAAAAACACTGCTTTTAAAATGAAAACTCATTTTGAAAAATGCTTCTTAAAATGCCGCAGTAAAATATACTTTTGCGCATCTTTTTGAGCCAAAAATTTTATTGGATCAGAATATCAAAACTTTTCACGCCAGTGCATACCCGAAAAATCGCGTTCTTACATTTTCACTTGTTTGAATGTCAAAAAACGGTTTTAGGACAATATTCTTGATGCATTAAAAAAAAAATTTGATTCTTTTCAACCTCCAAGCATACGTGCCGGCATAAAAGAGTAGGGAAACTAGAAAACTGCGTCTTGCAACGAAAAGCTTCAACCATTGAACACAAATTTTTGAAGCAAGCGTATTTTGTTCATTCACACGAAAGAACATAACTAATAATATAAATAAATAAATAAAAATAAATAAGTGAACGTGAATGATTTATTTATATATACCATTTTCTCGATTTATCTTCAATGCAACCGTTTCGGTATAGCGATGACCATAGTTGATAAAAAGAATAATATGAAAACAAAAATAATCTCGAGATAATTATCGGCAAAGATGGGAATCGTCTGATTCGTCAAAACGCCGATGCGACTATACGTCGATGACAAAATGCTGATGCGACTATACGCTGATGGGAAAAAATACAAATAGTAGTAATGACCAATTGAAATATTAGTTTCCAGGTTTCTAGCGCATTATTCAAGGAATAACCCTCCTAGGTTTACATATCACAACGTAGGTCATCACTACACAATACACCATCATATCACACCTTAACACCCAAACACAACAGACATACACTCAGCAAACCATACAGCAATACTTACTTTTTCAATAATAGCCAACAAACATAAATAATTGGCTTAGAAGTAATTTCAGTGGTATCGCGCACGTCACGATCCGAGGATCGTTTAATACTAAAATTGGACACAAATGCCTGATAGTCGTGTGATAAAATCACACGATATTATATAATTATAAATCATAATAATAATATGATAATTCTCTCACACGATTTATTAACATTTTTAAGATCATAATAATGATATGATAATAATGTGAGAGAATTGCAGATCACAACAATCATTCTCATTCTATAATTGTAGACCATAGCAGTGATTCTCTCACACGATTAATTCACTTTTTTTTATTTTGTCACATCGGCGTATAGTCGCATCGGCGTTTTGAGATCGGCGTATAGTCCGGTCGGCATATAGTCGCTCGGCGTATAGTCGCCGGCATTTAGTTAGTCGGCGTTTTATCGTCGGCATTTTGTTGTCGGCATTTTGTCGTCGGCATTTTGTCGTCGGCATTTTGACGTGTCACCATTATAACGACGTCGCGTTGACAAGCATATCTGAAACTTTGCGAGCTCGGATTGTAAACCTTGGACGCAGTCATAGTCACTCGCTGGAAGTAGAATCATTTGTATTTAATACCAGCGCAATTTGCTTTTGAAACGAAAAGTGTTTGGATTAACGATAAGAACATAATAAAGAATCGTCAGATTTAAAAAATCCAATTGAGTAGAAAAAAATCGCAATCGGATAATAATAAATTTCAATTGCATAGAAAAAAGTTCCAATTGGAAAAGAAAAAATACAAATCAGTTTAAAAAAAATCTTAATTAGGTAAAAAAAAAATCGAACAAGTTTACAATGGAGTGGTTAATCCTAATTTTCACGCTTCTTTTTGGATACCTTGGTACACGATACGTGCTTTGGCGAAAATCGTACAAAGTGAAAAAACTAGGAGTGTTGCATCCAAAACTTTGGCCCTTGATCGGCAACTTAGCTTTAGTGTTGTGTTTCCCACGTCATTTCACTGAAATGATGACCGACATATACAAATTCAACAAAGACGCGGATTACATTGGATTCTACAGCTTCAGCGATCCGATAATCGCGATAAGATCACCGAACTTAATAAAAAGTATAATCGTCAAAAATTTCGATCATTTTACGGATCACACAACTTTCCTGAATCCAGAATTGAATTCGTTGTTCAGTAAAAATCTGGTATCTTTGCGTGTTGAAAAATGGAGGAAAGTGAGAAATCTTTTAAGACCAGTGTTCATCGATAGCAAAATGAAGAGCATGTTTAAATTGATAGCAAAATATGGCAAAAACTTCGTCGATTGTTTGATCGAAGTTCAATCACGGAAATTCGAGCTGATCGAGAATCTAAAGAGACTTTCACGAGATACACGAACGACGTTATAACTTCTTGCGCATTTGGGATAAGCGTCGATTCCTTGAGAAATCCTAAAAACGAATTTTACCTGATGGGTAGGGAGGCTTCAAATTTCGGGGGACTCCGAGGAATAAAAATAGCACTCGCTCGTTTGTTTCTAAAATTCGTGAAACTCTTCAAACTATCATTGATTTCCTCGAAGACTGAAGTGTTCTTTGAGAATCTTGTGAAAGGACGATTAAAATGAGAGAGAAGAAAGAAATAAGGAGACCCGATATGATTCAATTGATGATGGAGTCGAGAGGGAAAAAATCTGACGATTCCAACGATCAGGATCTCACGATTTAAGAAATGAGATGTTGGCATGCTCATGAGATTGTTGGCAATTCAGACGTTCAGGGAAAGCTGAGGAACGAAATAAACGACGTTATGACAGAGATTAACGGCGACGTGACGTACGAGGCGATCAATGAAATGCAATATCTTGACGCTGTCGTCAACGAAACACTGAGACTCCATCCGATTGGTCTCGTTGTTGAAAGAGCGTGCTTCAAAACTTTTAAATTGCCGCCAGCTCTTCCGAGAGTAAAAACCATCACAATCGAGCCCGGCTAAACTATAATATTTGGTTTCCAGCATTTCCTGTACACAGAGATCCTAAATATTATCCCAATCCGAAAAAATTCGATCCCGATATGTTTATGGACATTGCTAAAACGAATATCAATCCTTTCACTTATATTCCCTTCGGACAGGGACCAAGAATGTGCATTGGCAACCGATTCGCACACCTCGAAATAAAAATACTCGTTTTTTATCTTCTGGCTAAGTGCTATATAAAACCGAGCTCAAAAGCACGTTGGCCAGTTGAATTCAATAAGAAGAACGCTCCTCTCATGCCTAAGGACGGCTTTGACTAGAAATTGAGCCCAGGAATACTTTGTTTGACAAATAAACACAATAATAATATTTTACATCGATCTCTTCATTTGTTATCAATTATTTTAGGACTTTGTATATAAAACTCCATTGTTCATGTTCTAAATGAAGAAAACGGTTATTTTCAAATAATTATGTCTTCATAAAGTTTCATTTTACAAAAATATATCCTGTTGGGTTCAAGTATTGAGGGAAACTACCAATTGTATTTGTTCGCACATAAAATTGATTGCAAGAGTTCGAAAAACGAGCCTCTGATCGAAGACACGAAGAATGCAAAAAAATGCAGTACAAAATTGGATAAAATATATTAAACGACGAAAAATGGCTCAAATGGCAAACAGTAGATTCAATGGCAAAGCCCTGTCACGATTTTTTACTCCATTTTGTCGTTTGGAACTAAAATTTAAGAATAAACGAAATAATATTTCCCTGCCCTACGATAAATAATCAGAGATATTTTATAGCAAACTGAAATAATAAAAAAAATATTTTCTTAAAGAACTGATTACAGGTAACGAACTAACGGTGCGTCCTTCCAAAGTGGTCGCCGGTCAAGAACCTGCAAAAACTAATGAACTGTTGCAAGCAATTGCAAAAGCACTGGACAAAAATGTATGTTGAAAATTAGGGCTCCAAATGTTTGCGTTTTTTGAAATTTCAAATAACGCAAAAAATAAAAACAACCTTTCGAAAAAATATGAAATTAGGTGCAAATTAATTGAAATATAAGAACTATTTTTAAGGAAATTATTACTCAACATTAACTTTGAAAATGTGGACATTTTTTTTCGCCACGTTTCAGATTAGCAGTGCAGAAGCAGTCCAACACTATAAAGCCAGTTTGGAAAAAGATTCACGCAAGCCTGCGGCATCGAAGGGATCCAAACGGGAATCCTCAAAAGCAGGTACTGTAAAACGTACCGATCGTGCAAAAGGAGTCACAGAAAAGCATAATCCGGTTCCTGAACAAAAAACAGCTCGAGTGTCATCTGAAAAAACTTCAAAGGAGCAAGGATCGCAGGAAAATGTCAGCAGTAAAGACACAAAGACAACCAACCAAACGAAACAATCAAAGAAAACAAAAGTTGTCGAAAACCCACAACGGAAGGTAAATATTTATTTTTTAAAATTAATTTAGTAGCAGTAGTAAAATAATTTTAAAGACGCAGGCTAAAAAAAAAAAAAAATTGAGAATAGCAATGAAATTGGAATATTTCCTTAATTATTCACCAAGTTTTTAATTAAATAAAACTAATTCGTACTTTCGGCGTTCATGCATAAAAATACATCAAAATAAACTGCTTAGGAAAAATATTAAAATTCAAAAAAATTTCGTCGTTTCGGTCACTTCCTAAAAGAAACGTAATATTTTTTTCTATTTGGGGCTGAGACTTTACCGAGTGCTCGTTCGATTCGTATTCGAATTCCCTTTGAAATAGCTATCGGTTTTTCGGTTTATCTTTACTTTTCCCACTCTTATCCACTGATCGACCTTTATGATAGACTCGATTAATACCGAAAGTAAAAAGTATGTTGACTAAATAAAAACAGTTGGAAAGGAGACGAGAATGAAGATTGGAAATTCTATATTTCTTTTCATTACTTAATTTGGTTCCACAAATTTAAAGAAAGTTTTGCGAAATCACAAAATCAAGATAAACATTCATTTTTATTTATTTTTATTTCGTTTAATTTTTTCTTCGCTTCGTTACAGGGTTCAGTTAGTGTATCAACAGAAAATTTAGTTGGAAATCGCAAATTAGCTATCAGCAGTCCGAAACGAGCTCCGAAAACTGAAAATGACCAGCAAAATGGTGTAACCGAACCCTCTGCCTCATCATCGCCACTTCGGGAAGTAAAAAATTCGGAAGAAGTGACCGCTACAACCCTCAAAACAGATCCGGTGCCATTGCCTCCTGAGGAAAATGAGCCGGCAGCAAAAACTCCTGCGATGCCTGTTGCAAACGTCGAGGGAGAAAAAGGACCAGAAACAGCCCCTCAAAGGTAAATACAGTGAAATCTTGCAAGCTGCGATTCATTTGTTACGTTTTTTAACCCAAATTTTTCCTTGTACTCTGATTATCGTATTCAATGAACGAAAAATGGGTATTTTACCACAAAAAATAATCGAACGCAGAAAATCAACGATATGTGAATTTTTACATCAAAAGTCAATTTTTTATAATTTTATACTCAATTTATACTAAATTTAAACTGAAATTGTATTTTCTTCTCTTTTGTTCACTAGTCTACTTTAAAATCACTCAACAAACTCTCCTCCCGACAAAAACAAAGTTTAAAGCAAACTTTTAGAACTTTTTACTTCTTCCTGAACATATAGATAACAATAAACACAACTCTTAAGGGGGAAAATACCTTTAGACAGATTAAAATAGGTCAATTTTTATCATCTTTTAAAAAGCAAATGGTTAATTTGCTGTTTTTCAAACATTGACTATGAGTGATAAGTAGTCTTAACTACTGCGACAACTTTTTACTTAATGGTGGAGTACCGAAGCTGTTTTCCCGGAACGTCATGATGCGAATTCAAAAATGGCATTACTTTCAGCCTCTTTTGTATTGATCTGACAGAAACCAACTGATTTTTTTTATTATTATCAACATTCACATATTGTCAATAAAGCTCAAAAAGTGAAAAAAGGATTAACAATTTCATAAGTGGCCCGCTTTGAAATAAAATTTTATGTTCACAACATTTTTTTTCAAACTTGACAACTTTTTCACAAATTTGAACGAAATCGATCTAATATTTCTCTAGATATTGATTCGCTAATGGATCAGCGAATCCCTAAAATAAGTTCCAAAAATAGTCCCATTTGGGACTCGGGGCTTAGGTCAACAAAAGTGAACCCAAATGGAGTCCCAAATGGGACTTTTTTCCCCTCGCTCGGTGTGAACCGGACGTGACGTCATGAGTCCCAAATAGGGACCTTTTTTAGGGGTGAAAACTCAAAAAAAATCCCCTACTTGGGACTCCGAGCTCCAATTTGGGATTTTTTCGAGTGAGGCAACCAGAATAAGCGATTCGCTATGTGTATACCTATTTGTATTTTGTACGAGACCGTCTTTTCAGACGGTCACACGGTGTTACAGCTCCGGCAATATATGCCCACCCGGCGGATGATGCGTGCTCGCGAAAACGCTTGACTCTGCGCCACGCTGTGGCCGGAGCGAGAAGCAAAGAAAAAATCCCAAATCGGGGCTCGGAGTCCCAGTTTGGGACTCACGACGTCACGTCCGGTTCACACCGAGCGAGAGGAAAAAAGTCCCATTTGGGACTCCTTTGGGGTCAGTTTTGCCGACTTAAGCCCTCAGTCCCAAATGGGACTTTTTTGATTTTTTTTGGGACTCGCTGATCGTTAGGGTTACGTCAATTTTTCAAATACAATTACGCCAATACAAATACACTTTATTTTAATTTCTACAAAACTGAATCTCTTTTAAGAGCCTTAAGACGTTAGAAGCATTCCGAACTTCGCTTAAAAAATTTGTAGGCATACTCTTAATACGTATTATTAACATTTTATGAATCAAGAAAATTTTGGAATTTTTGAAGGTACTAAAGGTACTTCCGCCCTTAAGGCGGTGTAAGTGTCGTACCGACTGAGTTGCCGTGAGTACGAGAGAAATAGCAGCGAATTTCGAAAGTGATAATATTCCACACCGTTCGTTCGATCGAAGTAAAAAACGTTTTTATCATTTTTCTGCATGGGCTAAAACTTTTTTGTATTCCGATCGATTATTCGGTGTAAAAAGATTTCATTTTTGAAAATTCGAGGGTCGTAGCTGACTAATCCATACCCTTTATCCGGGTACAAAAAATTATGAATTTAACACATGTTCTTAGTGTTCCAGAACCGAATGTACCGGTATTAAAAGAGACTCTGCGGTCTGCTATGAGTCGGCCTTCGAGTGCCAGACCCGCAGCCCCTAAATTGCGATGGAAATCTGATATTAGCATAAAACATCATGAACCGTGAGTGAATATTCATTTATTCATAGTTTTCGAATTTTTCTTCACATTTTTTGAAAAATTTGTCAAATTCTGGAATTTATTATTTTTAGGGTCTTGTCTGAGAGCGAAAATATCATTGTAGAGATTTTTAACGAACAGAACGATGACGCTGACAATATGGTGGTACTGGAAACCGATCCAACCGATTATGCTCCTGTTATGAATGGCCCCGAAAATATATCGGGTAACGATTCTCAAGAGCACGGATATCTGGTTGCACAAATATTGGAAACGCAGCGTGAGCTCGCCAAAGACAATGCGGTGGATCTCATTTCGAACAAAGTTGATAGCGTAAGAAAGTCAATAAATAATATTAAAGATTCTTTTTCTTCAAAAAATATATAAAAATATGTAAAATATATAAGAACATGGTTGCGTTTCAGGAATTCAAAAGGACATCCAAAAGGAACCCACAAGCTGTCGTAAAAGAAGTTGAAAGTTTGCGGAGCACGGTACAAACTTTAATACGAGCGACTCATCCTATGGGAAAATTACTAGATTTTTTACAGGTATGCACAATGTAACGCAGTAACATTTTAACATTTTCTAAAAGTAAAATTTTCGTAGTAACATTTTTTCAAAGTAGATTTTTTATGATAGAAGTGTCATATTATAAAAAATCAAACAATTTATCATTTTTATAGCGACGGAAATAATCATGATTAGAAAAATAAAGAAACTTTCAATTGAATCAAATAATTTACGTTCTTTCAGGAGGATGTAGAATTAATGCAAAAAGAGTTAGCGGAATGGCGGAATAAATTTGGCCAATTTCGTACACAGTTAGAAGTCGCGACTGGGTGAGTTTTCAAATTTTTCATTCTCTTCCGATCCATAATTATCCATTTTTACGGACTGTTATTTATTTATTTTGACTTTTCTTCTTTTTCATAATTTCATTAAAATTGTTCATTATTTCTGTGTGCAAATAAAATAAATATTATCTTCGTCCACAGAGACTAATTGGAATTTTCCTCCTTCAAAATTAATATTTCCCTTACGATCGTGATATTGAAATACAAACTAAATTGTTTTTTTTTTTAATTCACTGAAAATTGATAAATTGTTAATATTTTATTTGACAGAGAGTCGCGAGCAACGGCCCATCCATTACAGGAGTCGTTCGATAGCATCCAAGCTGGAATAGACGATCAGTTGGACAAAATATATCAGATCAAATTAAATATCATGAGGAACAACCAGAAAATTCAGCAGCTACTTTTGGGAAGGGCGTGAATGTTATTTTCAATTTAATTTATTATTTTGCGTATACTACAAACAGTATAAAATACACATTATAGAATAACCAACCAATAGAAAATAGTGTGTAAATAAATAAATCAGATAATATCAGTAAATAAACATTTGAGGGCCTGATTGTAAATTTCAATATTCAATACAAGAAAAACTGTGCAATTTTCTCGATGATAATATTTTTTTCGAATTTCTGCTAAAATAATATTCATTTTTTCATCAAAGACTCCAAATTTTTTTGTTTTCACCCAATGTTTGCTCGAATTGAAACATTTATAGGAAAATCATAATTTACTCCGATTATTTGATGTGTTTTTATTTAGTTATAAAATAGATTCGCTGGGATTTTAATTTTACGTACATTACTGAAATACTTTTATTTATGGCACCGAAGAAAATTCAAATTTATCCTAAAACTTGATAATCAAGTTTTTCCAGCATTCGAACTGTTATTTTCGATAAGAGGGTGCACTCTGGGAGAGAATTCCATTCCGCGCATATGACAGCGTGATGTAGAAGAGTCTTGTGGTTGTTCGTTTCGAATGCGCGTGAAATATCGATTTTCCGAAAAGAAATGCCACACGAGATACGCCCAGAGCAGTCTTCCTGTGGCAGCACTCGCGTGCGCACCTTTATTTACATCGTCGCGTTACTTTATCAATTGCTATACTAGAAACGTAATTTTGTTTAATTATGAATCTCAATATTGTTATTATTCTTACCGCTTCCATCATTCAAATTGTAAATGGTAAGCGGTTCAATACAAAAGTTATTTTCGATATTATTAATTATGGTCTACAGATCGTTGTTACTGTAAATTTAACGTTAATTCGGAGTTTTGTTTATAAATTATTTATTGCTTTTACTCAGTAAAAGTTGTTTAGTAGTTTCAACTGACATTAAACCTCGTGAAATTAATAAAAAAATTAATTTTTTGGCTGCTGACAGTGATCTAATCGCAGTTAAATTGCTCATAATGTTTTTCAGGGCTCTCAAATTTACATTAATACAAATATTGATATGACAATGAAACAAAGTGATAAAAAACGGCCATAAAAAATCCTACCCATTTTGAAGATTCTTAACTATTGCAGTATTGAATTGTCGTTAAAGTTTCTTTCGTCGTTGAAGTGCTGTCGTATGAGAGCAACTATTTAGCATGTAAACAACGCGATAGTTGTCACTATGGCAGTTATTACTGTCACTATTTTACTTATTCGTTTCACTATATAGTTGCAAATGACTGTCACGACTATAAATCGACGACGGTTGCGTAATCTATCATCGTGATATTAAGACTGTCATGAGAATAGTTTGGAGTACGTAGAAATTATTGAGACATAATGATCGGGATAATTGACATAGTGAACTGCACGTGTGTAAATTCTTTGATATTAGTAACTTATATATTAGCAAAATTCTCTATCAATTGAGGCCACGTCTGAGGTCCTAAAATGAAACGTAACTTTGACTATTTATTGCTGATAATAAATTAATTAACGACAAATCTGTTTGGTTATCGTGGAACACACAATTATTTTTTTTTGTTTTTATCAAATTACAGTATTTATAAAATGGCATTATTTACATCCGAAAAAATGAAGAAAGAGCACAGGGATTTATTGAAATATGAAGTTTTTATTAAAATGTTCAAAATATATTTTAAAAACAGGATTTTTGCCTTAATTGTGCAATGTCGAAAAATTATTCGCAATTGACGGCTGATTTTAGAACCTCCGTTACTACTTTTATTGAGAGTAAAAACATTTTATTTTAGGAAATCCTCCGATACAAACGTTCGAAGCCAATCCAGATACAAAAAGATTGTACGATGATCTTCTTTCGAATTATAATAGGCTTATTCGTCCAGTTATTAATAATACAGAAACCCTTACTGTGTGGTTGAGCTTAAAGCTTTCGCAGTTGATTGAAATGGTAAGCTTGTTACAAGTTTAAACGTATTTACAAGATTCCTAATTTTTTATCTTCAATATCTCGGATAATGACCATATTTTTAAAGTTTTAAAACTTGTTTGTACTGTTTTCGTTTCAGTAGTATTCAGTGGAATTAATAAAAGAATTTTTTGATTCATGCACGATCGAACTTTCACGTACAGAATCACAACAAAGTTGTGATAAACTATTGAAAGTATATTTATCCATTTTCAGAACCTGAAAAATCAAGTAATGACAACAAACGTGTGGGTCGAACAAGTAAGAATTTTTTCGTATAGTCTCATTGCTAGCGAATATTCAATTTTGTCAATTGAAAAAAAAAAAATTACATGACAGAAGAAAAAGGTTGTTGGAAGTAGAGGGGAAGATAATCATAATTATCCCTAGAACCCCACAACAGGGTAATTAGTTACCCCACGAAAATGTTAAAGTTCCTTTCCGAACCAATTTTTTGAAACCATTCCTTCAGTTTTATAGAGTTTTCACCATTAAATATTTACAAAATGCAACTTTATCATACACCAGTCTCTTCGTTATTAAAAAACGAAGAGAATGCTATACAATTAAATCTTATTATCGCATACGAGGAACATTTTATACTAAAGAGAAGGTTGGGGTAATTATTTAACCCCAGTGTGGGGTTTACGTTGGAAAAAATAGATTATGGGGTTCTAGGGTTAAATTGACCGTAATTCCATGCAACTTCTTCAGGCAAAATATAACTGAAAACGATTTTGTTTTTCATTCGAATTATTATTTTTTTTTTTTCATTCAAATTACTATTGTTTAACGAAAAACGAGTACAATAATTTGAAATGTTCCTTTATTAAATTTCAAGTGCTATATTCTTCTATTTCTATTTCAATTCTATAGAAATGGTTCGATTACAAACTGCGGTGGAATCCTGAAGAATATGGAGGCACCGAAATGCTGTACGTGCCATCAGAAAACATTTGGCTACCAGACATAGTTCTCTATAACAAGTGAGTTTTGGAACGTCGCAACCATACCATGTACATTTTCTTGCATTTTGCTATTGTCAAAATGTTGTCAAATAATTCTCAGGACCGAAAAAATGATTAAAATGAACATGAAGAATACAATGCAGGCGAACAATAATTTATATGATTTCGTCGTGACTTCTTTATTTCCTTTTGCATTATTTTTCAATTATATTTTGTTCGTTGCTCATTCGTTAATTAATAAATCAAGCATCTCATTTTTCTTGGCTTTCTATCAATGAATTTTTCACTCCATTATAGTGCCGATGGAAATTACGAAGTGACACTTATGACAAAAGCGACTTTGAAGTATACAGGTGAAGTTTTTTGGAAACCACCTGCGATTTACAAGTCGTCGTGTGAAATCAACGTGGAATATTTTCCGTTTGATGAACAATCGTGTATCATGAAATTTGGATCATGGACCTACAATGGGGCTCAGGTAATGAAGATAAATGCGATTTTTTTGTCTTTCCTGATTATTAGAAATCATTTTTTTTCCATACAGCTGATCACATCATAATTGTATATTTTTGAATAGGTTGATTTAAAGCACATGCTGCAGGAACCAGGAAGCAATTTGGTTGCTACTGGGATTGACTTGAGCGACTTTTATCTATCAGTGGAATGGGACATTTTAGAAGTACCAGCATCTCGTAACGAGGAATATTATCCTTGTTGTACTGAGCCCTATTCCGGTATGTTTACGTTATTATTAAAATCTTAATAATTACTTCATTTTTCATCGTTCGTATGTTTGAAGGTTTTTACGATTTGAAAGAATCATGTTGATTGTAAAATAATAGCTAATATCCCTTAAACACTTTCCTCTAATAAGACGAAGGCTACATGGGGTCCAGAGTGTCCCAAAGTCTTTAAACTGTTGCCAAGTTAAAAGTGATGAATATTAAAGCTTGAAA
Organism: Rhimphoctona megacephalus; assembly: GCA_963989365.1. Classification (NCBI taxonomy): domain Eukaryota; kingdom Metazoa; phylum Arthropoda; class Insecta; order Hymenoptera; family Ichneumonidae; genus Rhimphoctona; species Rhimphoctona megacephalus. The sequence continues at coordinate 12,211,858 of OZ022420.1, read as the reverse complement.
AAATTTGTGTATCACTTTCAAGCATTCCTTAAGATATTCCTTTCGGGGAGGGCCGTATTTTTTGGGCGCATAAGCAGGGTCCTTCACATTTGTTCATAAATTAGGCTGATTTTGTTTAAAAAAAATGTATAACTAATTATTACTCCCAATTGTAAACAATAATCGAAAATTTCAGCTTAATTGTGTATATTATGAAACTTTTTGCTATTTTTTGGAGAGTTACAAATGTCAACAACCGCACTGTAAAAGGGAGAAGCTGATATTATTGTATTTGGTTAAAAATAATAGTGAAATATGAATGAAAATACGTATAATGTACGCAGTGACCTTGGTAAAAATGTGAGCCAATTTGTAACGGATAAAAAGAAGAATAGCATTAAAAATGTTGTCAAAACTGCCGAAGATAACACAATAAATCTCTTGAACGATATGGCTCTGAAAAATCGTCCGCTGATAACATTTTTTCAAGTTCTATTGTGAATATTTTTTTTAAACGTCAACTGACTCTCTGTTTTTATCATTGCCACGGAATCTTTAGAATTTGATGTAACCATAGGACAATTTATATCAAACATATATCATTATTTGATATGTGAATTATTCCATAGAAATATGAGCAGCAGGTCATCTCCATAAAGTGTCGTATAAATTAAACGATTTTCAAAGTTCTTTTGTACGAAAAAATCTGTTAATTGTAAAATATTCGAATTCGTGAAAGAAATACCTTAACGGGAGAAACCAGTTTAGGAGGCCGAAATTTTGGTGTTTTTCGTGAATTTTTTTAACAGGGAAAGAATAATCAGAATTTGTTTAAACTTGGAGGATATTTTATTCATGTTTTGAAGTGCACTTTGTAATTTTTTCAAGTCATTTCCGCCGGAAATAGTGGAGTTAGAAGCTTCTGTCCATGGACGATCGCCATCCGAGTTTTTTGCTGGTGGGCATTCCTGAAGTCACAATTTTTATCTGTAATCATTACAATTTTTTTTTTCGTTAAGAACATATTTCCTAAGAATATGAACCTAATTGTGATCAAAAAAGTTGAAAATTGCATGTTTTTTAGGTGTTTGAACACAATGTCATGTTTTTTCACCTTTTTTGCATTAAAAAAAAATATTTTTAATAATAATATCATCCCAGAGTTAGGTTCATATAGATTGTAATTGAATAAAGAATATTCACACAAATTTTCAGAACGATTGGTCAATAACTTGTTGAGCTAGAATGCCCACCGGTTGAAAAAAAGTCGTCCATGGACAGCAGCTTCTAACTCCACTATTTCCGGTGGAAATGACTTAAAAAAATTACAAAATGTATTTCAAAACATGAATAAAATATCCTCCAAGTTTAAACAAATTCTGATTATTCCTTCCCTGTTAAAAAAAATTCACGAAAAACACCAAAATTTCGGCTTCCTAAACTGGTTTCTTCCGTTAATACGACAGTTTGTTTATCAGAAAAATGTATCTACATATTAGGAAAAATGATGAATTTCCTAAATAAACTAGTGTTCAAATTTGGCTTTCAAGCTTTGCCTGGGGTATTCTAGCTCCGTAATGTACTAAAGCGGGGTTGAGAACGACCCCAATTTTTGTAGTACAGAAATTGATTTTTTGCATTTTTTTGAAACTTTTTATCATTTTATCAAATTTTCATCATTAAATGTTCACCAAATGCGACTTTATCATATACCATTCGCTTCGTTATTAAAAAACTAAGAAAACAATGTACAATTAAACCTTATTATCGCACACGAGGAACATTTTATGGGGATTGGGGTTGTTTTCGACCCCGTTGTGGGGTTTACGTTCGAAAAAATAGATTATAGAGGTCTAGGGTTAAGAGTTACAATTATTCTGATGTTTTTTTCCCTACAGACATTACCTTCAACATCACTATGAGGCGAAAAACTTTGTTTTATACCGTCAACCTTATAATACCATGTGTTGGAATTACGTTTCTGACTGTACTAGTGTTCTACTTGCCTAGTGATTCCGGGGAAAAGGTCAGTAAACCAAATAATTGAATAATCTAATCCTGAAATCTCATTTTGAATAAAATTGATTAATTCAAAGTTTATTATTGATTAAACTTATTTTTATTTTTTTTATATTTATTTTAAATGCATCCAGTGTTTCCATATATATTAATGGACCAAACCTCAAAAATATTGATCTATAAAAAAAATTCTTATATAATTCAATATATTTTACTTTCGGCATTATATTTCAGGTTTCATTGTGCTCGTCCATTCTTCTGTCGCTGACAGTGTTTTTCTTATTGCTTGCGGAAATTATTCCACCAACGTCGCTAGCAATCCCACTGCTCGGAAAATATTTGCTATTTACGATGATACTCGTAACACTGTCGATCTGGATTACAGTCTGTGTCCTTAACGTTCACTTCCGGTGAGTAAAATTGAGTAAAACTCCTTGTCTGCAAAATTCTTTTATTCTAAATTGAGTTCCCTAAACGCAAATCTAATTGCAAATCTTTAATATTATGACTATGAATAATATTTTTGGATTTTTTACTTTCACTTCCGTTTCCTTTCGTCGTTAAATTTCTTAATCCTGAATCGATCTTGGATACATTAATGTAAAATTGTATATCTTCATTATGAAATCATATTACATTTAAAAAGTTTCTTCACAGCTCGCCATCGACGCATAATATGTCTCCTTGGGTGCGGCAAGTATTCTTGAACTGGATGCCACGTATTCTCATGATGAGACGTTCGCCGTATTCGACGCCAGAGTATGATGATACTTATATAGATGGTGGATATACGAATGAAATTGATTTGAGGTGAGAAGCGTTTATGTTGCATTAAAATGCTTCCATATAAAAGTGATAATTGACTGGAATCTGTAATTGCTAATTAATTTCCACGAATTTATATTTTTTTGAGAATATTTACTTCTATAAAACATACTATAGTTCATAACAACTTGATCCTGGACCCCTGAAATTTATTTTTCCGAAGGTAAACCCTACAACAGGGTCGAAAACGACCCCAATTTTCTCTTTAGCATAAAATGTTCCTCATATGCTACAACAAGGTTTAATTATACACTATTTTCTTTATTTTTTGATAACAAAAAGAATGGTGTATGATAAAGTTGCATTTTGGGAACATTAAATGATAAAAACTCTATAAAACGAAAAACAGTTTTGAAAAAATACAAAAAAAGTTTTTTAATAAAAAAAATTGGGGTCATATTCGACCCGGTTATAGGGATTTAGAATTGAATCAAAAAATTATTTTTAAATATAAATTATTGTCAATAGTTTATTATTCTTATACGTAACATAAATTCACCAATTTTTCTAGCTATCGTGACAGCATTAGTGAGTACCCTCCAGATTTGAAGGGAAGTACCGATGCATTTGAAAGCGTTACATCCGCATATAAACATATTCGCGATGGCGATGCACGTCATGCTCCGCAAACATCAGGTAAAAATTACAACTATTTACGAGCAAGATAATAAAACACTTCAAACATCATTGAAGCGTTTCAATCCAATCACATTTGTTCAATTTTAGGACCGAAATACCGAGAACAATATATCTATAACAACAAATGCTCGGTTTTGACTAAAAATCATATCAGACAAAATATTCAGTTATAAAATATCAAAAAACAGTATCCATTTTCAAAATAATGTTTGTAGATTATCAGGGCTTAGTATAAATATTACTTAGTTACGATTGATTTCCTAATTATTAAAAAGGGACCATTTTTTGGTATTGATGATGTTTTAATTTATTTACTGTGATAATCATTGATTTGTTAATTAATCCACCATTTAAAATAGAGGAGTCGTATTCCGTACGCTTTTCGAGTTCGTATTCGTCTAGTTCCAAAAATAATCTACCATCGTCGTCTTTCTCCTTTCGCGTATGATCATTGGCATATTAGGCAGAGGATTTTGGTGCGATTTCTATTCACCATTTGTTACTTATGAACCAAGTCGTTTAGATTTAAAAAAAATAACCAGATTAAATCAAATATTAATAATATTTATTATTATTGTTGGCAGAGCCTTGGATATTTAGTGCTGTAAGTATATACATATCTTATCTTGGAGATAAAAAGGATCAGTGCGACCTCTTAATAGTCGGCGTCGATCGTTATTAAAAAAATATGTTCATTCATTGTTGTTTCCTTCGATAAGGATTACTTGTTGCAATTGTTAGAAGATTTTATATTTCCCCCCCCCCCTTTTTTTTTTTTAATATGCGAGGAGAGAGGGTATTCGGACGTGCCGATTTTTATAAACGATGGTGGGTGCGTTCGACTTGGGCGCTCACAGCGTTCAAAGCGTTTGAAGCGTTGAAAGCGTTTGTGCGCGTTTGACTTGGGCGAACATGGCGGTAAACGCAACCGTCTCAACGCTCGTGAGCGTTTACGGTGCCAAGTCGAACGGTGCGAAAACGCTTTAAGGGGCCAGTCCACTTTGGAGCCACGAAAAAAAAGCTATTTTCGCGATTTTTTTTTTTGAGGATTTTATAAAAGATATGAATATAAAAGTTGTTGGGCTTGATAAATAAGGTCTTGAAATACATAAAAAAAAAATGTTTAATTCATTTTTATTCATTTTTAAGTACAAAAACTATAGTTTAACGTAACGCCTCAAAAATAGGTGGGCTAGATAGCTCCATCACAACTCGACAACGGCTTATCTGAAACAAAAAAATCAAAGTCCATTAGATTCAGTATGATACCAGCTACAAAATGACCCTCAGATATAAAGTTTTATCAAAAAATAAAAAAATGGCAGATGAAAAACGAAAAAAGTTAAAAAGAATCGCGTTTTTTTCGCAGTTTTTCACAAAAAAAAGAGTAAAAATCAAAATTTGAAAACCATCGAGGGTTATCTTGTTGCGAATCATGTTTATAATATGTGGTTCAAATTTCAAGAGAATCGGTTTATTAGTTTTAGAGATACGATGGAGCTAGATTTTGAAAACGTTGTTTCGAGAAAAACGCGTTTGAGCGCGCTATACGCTCAGGTAGACGAAATGAGGTCCTGACGTTCAGGTAAAAAAAAAATACTTAGAGAGCTCGGATTGTCGTACACGAACTCGAAATGTCGTAGGGAATACGACTTCAGTTATTTATTTATTTTTATTTATATATATTTAGAGCTTATTTTGAAACAGACTGCTGTTTTTTTTAGTTACAGACAGTGAAAACACAATGCTCAGACACATTTCACCGGATGTTATGTCTGCGCTTCAAGGAGTTCGATTTATCGCTCAGCACATAAAGGATGCTGATCGAGATAACGAGGTAGCTATCGAATGTATATTTAAGTATAGTGCGATCTCGATTTTCTACCGCTTGGGGAGAGGTCTGGTAAAAAAAATCGAGGTTCAGCTAAGAGGTGTGACTTAAAGGTTGTGGGGAGCTACGAAATAGTGCGAGCACGCGCCCACCTTTTTTTACCCTTAGAGTTTGAGGTTATGTTACCACAGCGCCTGCGTGCCAGCGTATCGAACAAGTGTGGTAGGGATAGCAATGCCCATAAGCCCACAGCCACTATTCCCCTTCGCGAGACAAAATAGAGTGGGGACAAGAATTAAGGGAGATGGGAAAAATTCGAGGTGCAAATAGATCGAGGTCGCACTGTATCAAATTAATAGCGATTAAAATTGATTTGAGTCGTAACTACTGAACATTTAACATGAAGTTAAAATCCATGATTATTTATTAATAATAACTCATAATTAATAATTCTTAAACCATTGACATTCGATCACTTCCAAAACGGTGTTTTTCAGGTGATAGAAGATTGGAAATTCGTTGCAATGGTGCTCGACAGATTTTTTCTCTGGGTATTCACTATCGCATGTACCGTAGGAACCGTGGGAATTATTTTTCAAGCCCCGAGTTTGTACGATACGCGATCACCGGTAAATCAGCAAAGATCGCCAGGAATTCCGCTGCGAGGAAATCGTGATTTACAGGGAACAAGTTTTGAAGATCTTGCGAATATTCTTCGGGGCTAATCGCCCGATTTATTAAATTCTAGTTTAAACCATCTGCTAATAACCATAATAAGGCTCTACTATTTATGGTGAATTACTTGATAACGATTCATCATCAAATATTTGGTCTTGAGGACCTTCAAAAATTTTCGTTGTACGATTCGATAATGTTGACGTTATTCCTCATAGTAAATTATTCAAAATATATGTTTAACATAGTTTAAGGACACATGTGATAACGCGCAATGAAGTATTTACGTTTATGATTAAGCCTAATTAATAGAATCGATTTATTTTACATCCGTACATTTTTCCGATTTCTAAAGCCAGTTTTGTTCGTTTTTTACTCGTTTATATCGAGGCAAAAAACTCATTCATTTGTTCGATTTTCAAGAAAAACTCGTGACAGGGATTTACCGTAGGTTACTATCATTTTTTTGGACCTGGTCGTTACTACCGTGGGTCTTCAGAACCCAGGCAACTTTACGTGCCTAAATAACCGAATGGTTCAGGGCCCAACGTCGAAAAACAATTTGTTCCACTGTAGTGGAAGTTAAAAAAAAATGCATCTCAATTTAGTCGAAAATTACGATTTTGGCCTGGATCAAAATGACCCAATGGTAGTTAATAATAACATGCACGGTTTCTTACGAATTACATGTATTTCTTGCAGGTTCTGAAACGCGTTAAATGTTGAATACTTGAGAAATTGTTCATCTGTTAATACTTCATTTTTTCCTATGAATAAAAAATGTATTTTATAAATTTACAGAATTTGTTACAGATCATTGTCGAGTATTAATGTGTAATTTTTGATCTTTTCAATAATACATGGAAAAAAAATCACACATAGGGCAAAAAACAACATGATGCACTTTTTTACTTTTTAAAATTTTATATTAAAAATTCAATACAAATAAAATCCTTTTAATATTTGAATACACACAAACAATTATTAACAAAACAGTTACAATTTAAAAACTGAGAAAATGCAATGTTGGAAACTCTATACCCAATTTTGTCTCTAATGAAATTGAAGCACTAAAAGTCGTCCAAATTTTTTTAATTCAATTGCCTACATAATCTTCGTGGACTCATCATTTTTTTATCCAATCGCGTCAATGAATTTAGTATTTTTCTATGTATCTTTACAATAAAAACAAATGTCAGAGTCGTAACTTATTTTGGTTTCTTTTTCAAATCCGTATAATTCTCGGATTATTTTTATAATTTTAATTTCTGTTTTCAAATTTTATTTCCTTTACTACAAAAAATTTGTTTAATTTACTATTTTATAGTGAAGGGAATTTTTGGTAAATATTTAGAACTGGAGCTTTTCCGAATAATGACATTTTTTTTTCTTTTTTATCAGTTAATAGGCATGACTAATAATGATAATCAGTCGGGGGAGCTTGAAATGTCCCCGTGGAACTTTGTTTTTGGTAAATACTTAGAAAACGGTACTCACCTCCGATTTTAGTCATTTTGAAATATGTTATTCTAAGAATCAACACATCATATTCGAACATAATGAAGAATAAGTGAACAAAATAAAAATAAAAGGAGCAAAATTTAAAAATACAAAATAAGAAATAAAAGCGAATCAGTCTGTCTCTCATGATAACACAATAGAGAACAATATCTTTGAATCTTTTCTTCGAATACGTTTTTTTTTGTATTTGTTCGAGTATCACCGTATGAATTGAAACTATCTTAAAAAATAATGTGTTTTTAAAACATTCATTAGAAACAAACAAGCATACATAGAAACAACATATCATATCATATTTGAACAAATAAGTTTGAATAGTATAAACATAGATCATATTCTTTTCGAAAATCCCTTAATGTGTGTGACGAGTAACTTCTACCTACCTCTTCGACGTGTGGTTAGAAAAGGTTGACTCGAGAGTTAACCCGAGAGTGTTCCCGGTGCTTTTCAACAAGCAATACAGAGCAACACAGTGTATAACTGTGGGTGCTTTCCAATTAAAACACAACCCGGGCACAATACGACACTATTACACTGTGTTACACTGCGTCGTCTGTGTTGCCTTGTTGGAAAGCTCCCTTTGTGAACGCCGCAATGTGTCAACACACACGGTGTTTCTGAACGCTGTGAGTTAATTATGGTTAACTCGAGTAAAGTTTCAGAACGCAATCCAGAAGCCGTGCTTTGTGAAGGGGTAATAGCGTAAAAGCTAAACACGATTTTGCTTTTAAGGGCGAACTGTTCCAACTTCTAGGTAAGCCTATCTGGCAATTAAAGGTCTGCAAGTCAATGCTTATCTAGCGGCTAAATCCTGTAAGCGTAAAAGCTAAACACGATTTAGCCTCTACGCTATTTCCCTGCGTAGCTCGAATCCAGCGTCTAGCCTATCTGTACTAATTATATAGGATCTGGTACGCAATTATAATCGTACGTTTTGTTTACTGGGTGAAAAAGAAGCGTTTCGTCTTGGGTATACAGTCGCAGATTCATCCGTAGGGCTATGCTATGCGGATTGTACTCTGCCCTAGACGGCGTATTCAGGCGTATCATTATATATTGAAACGCATCCCTAGCGGATCCGGCAATCCTCAGTGACCGAAATTTCGGTCGAAAAATGGAATAAATCGACCGAAAACGGTCGTTTATGGTCGTTTACGGCCAATTAGTAATCGTAAATTTGGTCACTGATGGTTGTTGAATCCGATAGGGATCTTTTTTTTTTTTTTTAAATAAAACAAAAGTAGGCCTTGGAAAAACTTATCCCATCTAGCGAAGGGATCTTCTTTCTTTCTTCTTGTTGGTTGGGCCCTCTGTGTTCAGGGCGATCCAACCTGGTCACTAGTAAAGACGTTTCGGCCAACGTTCGATCCGCTAGGAATGTTTAAGCGATCGCTTGTAGTAAGAAACTATTCGACGGTTAACTGCGTAGCGGCGAGTGAGCGAACGTAGGTACGCCATAGAAAAATAGATAGCCGCGCCATCTCTGGTCGTTTCGAACTATTAACAATGATGCTTTCGCGGAATCGAAGTTTCGGCCACGTTTCGACCAATGGCGTTACTTGCTTCCTTCCGAAGAATCATGCATATTTTGGTCGAAAACTCATGCTTATCGTCACAGAACTGGAAGGTCAATTTTTTCCCTATTTCTCCGCACTTTATTACTTCGAGGTTTAGAGATCACATAGCCCAGGAGTGCGATTACGTGCACGATCGAATTCGATGTCGACAAGCGACAACACGATGTTACATGCAAAGTGTCCTATCTTCGTAGGTGGTGGTTATCTATGGTCTAGGGTAATGTCAAGAACAGTTAACTGCGCCAACGGAAAACCCACCTCCGTGAAGTTAGCCCCCCCACTTTATTTTTTTAAACTTTCATTAATGCAAATCGTTTGAGAATCGTTTGATAGAGTTTGATAGAGAAGAATAATTATTTGAGAGTTAATATTGTTCACGTAAAAACGATTTTATTTTTTGGTGTGAACTTGGCCCCAATTTTTTTTATCTCCTGAAATAATAGACTTAGACGTTTCATTTTTTTTTTAATCGTTTGAGAATCGTTTGAGAGGGTTTGAGAGCCAAAGAAAATCGTTTGAGAGTTAATATTTTGGCACCCGTACAACTCACTCGAAAAACAACTCCATCAGGAACATCTCTACCAGACCAATCCCAACCAAGGAAAATCTCCACCAATGACAATCTCCACCGGGAACATCTCAACCAACCCAATCTCCATCATTCCCAACTCCACCAGACAAAACTCACCCAGGAAAATCTCTATCGTGGTTAAACTCCACCAGAGGAAAATCTCCATCAGGAACATCTCCACCAGTCATGAAGATCAATCTTTACTGTCGGTATGGAAAACTGCAAAAGTTATCTAGAAATCTCATAGATGGTGCATCAGTAAGTGTAAAACAGTGGACGCATAACACATAACCAAATTTTGTTACACAACGAGAGAGAAAGGACCGTTTGGAGCTGAAGATTTTTGTCGCTCGCGGATCACAGTGTTTGATTGATCGATGAGTTTGACGACAAAACTCTTCAGCTCCAAACGGTCCTTTCTTTCTCGTTGTGTAACAAAATTTGGTTATGTGTTATGCGTCCACTGTTTTACACTTACTGGTACACCATCTATGGGATTTCTAGACAACTTTTGCAGTTTTCCATACCGACAGTAAAGATTGATCTTCATGACTGGTGGAGATGTTCCTGATGGAGATTTTCCTCTGGTGGAGTTTAACCACGATAGAGATTTTCCTGGGTGAGTTTTGTCTGGTGGAGTTGGGAATGATGGAGATTGGGTTGGTTGAGATGTTCCCGGTGGAGATTGTCATTGGTGGAGATTTTCCTTGGTTGGGATTGGTCTGGTAGAGATGTTCCTGATGGAGTTTTTTTTCGAGTGAGTTGTACGGGTGCCAATATTTTAATTGATATTAAATAATTATTCAGTGCACGATTTACCCTAGGATCCGAGCACTTCCGGTGTGCGCAATGCATGTGCGCAGTGTATGTGCGCAGTATATGTGCGCAGTGCATCTTGTTCATAAATTAGGCTGCATTTTGTTTAAAAAAGTTATAACCAATTATTAGTCCGAACTGTAAACATAAATCGAAAATTTCAGCTTAATTGTGTTAATTGTGTAAAATTGTGAAACTTTTTGATATTTTTTGGAGAGCTACAAATGTCAACAACTGCACTGCTGTCAAAGAGAAAAGCTGGACTTATTGTATTTGGTTAAAAAAAATAGTGAAATATGAGTGAAAATACGTATAAAGTACGCCGTGACATTGGTAAAAATGTGAGCCAATTTGTAACGGGTAAAAACAAGAATAGCGTTAAAAATATTGTGAAAACTGCGGAAGATAACATAACCTCTTGAACGTCATGGCTACGAAAAATCGTCTGCTGATCACATTCTTTCAAGTTCTATCGCGAATATTTTCTTCAAACGTCCGGTGACTCTCTGTTTTTATCGTTGCTACGGAATCTTTAGAATTTAATTTACCGCAAGACAGTTTATATCAAACATTTATCATTATTTAATATATGAATTATTAAATAGAAATGTGAGCAACAGGTCATCTCCATAAAGTGTCGTGTAAATTAGACGTTTTGCAAAGTTATAATTCTTTTCTAAAGGTTCGGTAACCTGACTCGATATTTTTCCAGTGGACTGGGATGTGCTTTTACTTTTATGTACAAAAAAATTAGTGAATTGTGAAATATTCGAGTTCGTGAAAAAAGAGATTCATTGAGTTTATTACACCTTGGTACATTGAGGCAATTATACAAATTTCTAAATAACGAATAATTTGTACAGAATGATAATATTCATAAACAAAATAATGATCATAGTAATAGTAATAACAATAAAATAAGAGAAATAATATAACGCCATGAAAATAATAGAAAGATAAAAGAGAGATTAATCGATACTCATTGCGAACGCCATTACGAAGCGTATGCCAGTAACAAGGTCATGAATAAAATATCAAAATAAAGTCTAATGTACATCATTTTTTCTAATTTGTGTCTCGTATTTTGTTCTTCAGTGTTCTCCTTGTACCTACAGCACTTGATTTCATATATTTAAACCCTTCTAATCGTTTATTAACAAATATTTCGCTTTGTATTGATTATTAAGGGCAAAATTTTGTATTTTTTCAATAAAAACATCGATTGAGAAGTTCAATAGAGAATATAGAAATAATAATATTATCTCTCGAGAAATCCCAAATTGTTGAATTCAAATTTTCAATTTTATTTTCAAAATTGCTCGATTTCTTTCCTAATGTAGGAAGAAATTGATTTGTTTTGGAAATTTAGTTTTTAATTTAGAAAAATTCCAAAGATTTCCAATGTTTTAATATCTCGAAGTTTATAATTCAGAAAAGAAATGTTATCTAAGTTCAATTTTAATACCATATATTGTAGATACGAGCACGCTTTTGTAATGAAAAGGACTGTGAATGAAATCAATCATTCATTTTTGGAGATAATAATATCAGGGAAAAATGATTTTGTACAATATTTGCGAATCCGAAACAGTGTAATTCTCCGAAATTCAAGTTATCAAAAAACAGTAACTCACATATTATCATTGTTCAACATTCTTTCAGATACTCTAATCAAAAAATGGATCACCCTGAACCTTAAAAATCAATGCAGTAAAAAGAAAATTGTGGTCATTAATAAGAATCGAAACTTTCCCGTAATTTAGAGCGGTGACTCAACTCTTTATTTGACCAGAGACATCGCCGCTATCATTGATCGATACGAAAAATCTGTTTTCGATCTCATGCACTACATTTTGGAGAATTCGCAGAGTGACCATTTTACAAATTTGGTCACTATTCTTGAAAAACAACCTTTCATCGACAAAATATGTCAAGTTAAATTTGGCAAAATACGTGGTATAAGCACGAGAAAAGGCACCGCTGTTTTTCTCAGTGATTTTTTGAACGAGGCTCGAGACACTATGCGAGAAACACAAATTAATTCGCTCAGTAAGCAACGATAATTTGTAATTTTTTTTTACTAATAATTAATGAATTAATGGATAAATCAATAAAAATTTCATAAGAAAAACATTCAAAAACTGCAGGAAAAAAAATCTGAATTTGAATTCGGAAAAACATTAAGTAATTATTGACCTAATAGTCATTTATGTTTTGAATATTTGATTGATTTTCAATAATAAAATATGAATAAAAATTCTAAGCTTCACTGTGGAAAATTAAAATTGTATTTCCCAGTTTTAGGGAAAATGCTTCAAATATTAATTGAAGTTATTTTTATCAATATTGCACGAGCTAAAGTGTTTTTTTCTGCAGACTGACCGATAATATAACTCGATAAATATCAGCGACCAAGGTACCTCTCGACCCGCATGACAACAACTTCGATAGCCTTGGAACTTGAGCGGTTATTATTTACGATTTGAAACAAAAAGGGTTTCGAGATTATGGCTTTAGTTGGAATATTGCACTTAATTTGGGTATTGACGGAGAGAGCCAATAAATTTTTTTAATGAATCTTATTGATTATATTGATAAAAAATGTCTAAATGTGAACAAGTTTTCGTTGCGTTATAGTTTTCTCTATTATGCAAAAATAATTTATTAAAACGTGAGAAACAAAAAATTTCCTTAGTATGCATAGGTCATAAATTATCTTTTTTAAAAAATTCAGCAAAAGTAATCATAGTTCTTGATGAAATGTCTAATTCGATTTGTCGAAGTTTTGGCACTTATGCAAAAATTATTTATCCAAAAATCGCGGATCAATTATTATTTTTTTGTCTAATCAAATTTAGAACTAAATTGGCGAGCCAGTGCGAACCATCAATGCTGAGAGAACCGATCGTAAATGATCTCGTTACAAAAATCAATCAATTCGACGATTATTTCTTCGTACTGTACACTGTAGCCGTGCCATTTAGCAAAGTATCATTTTGAACTGCGGTAAGCTCGCTCAATTTTTAGAAAAAGACCATTTTTTTGTGTTTCATATTCAAAATTTCTCCCTTAAAAAAACCGTTTAAAATTGTTTTACTAATTAAAATATGGTTTTGAAAATGTTTTTGTGTTTCTTTTTTTTAATACTTAAAAGTGCTTCTCGATGTAGCCACATAGTCAACAAAACTTTGAGGGAGCTTGACGTCAAGAGGGAACCGAAAGATGTGGGATCTTAAAGATTGCTTCTCTCCAGAGTCTCCAAGAACGTTCCAGCAAAAGGAATGAAATTACTAGGTCGTCGACCTCTCGAACAAATGTAAAAAAAAAAAATTGTTGAAAAAAAGGAAATCTTGTATGACTCTTTTAGACAACAGAATAATCGAACGTTTTACGGATACAAAAAACGCGATATTCCTTGGTGACTACGCTTACCGACGATACTTCGAACAATTACAACGAGGCACTTGAGGAGAGCAATTCCGCTGTATATTCAGATAAATTCATCTACAAAGATAAGATTATTTGGGGAAAAGGCTCAAAGAAGTTATTCAATACTAATTTAGCCCGGGTGGTGAAACTGGGGCTCACACATTTGGGAATTCCTTACGGTTGGCGATGGGGCGGTCCCGCCTCAAATCACTGCCCAATCTGGTGCGAAATATTCAGCGAGCCCATTGAGCTTTGACGGATGCTCTCAACTTAATACCTAATTAAATAAGCAATTATGTGACTCGCGCAAAGAAAGTACGAAATACGGAACATAATTGAGAGTATTTGTACGCTTGATTTTGAGCGAAATTTTTTGGTTTGCAAAAGTGTGTGCTCTATCGTTTGTTCTTTCCTTCCACGTGACGCTGCGTCAAAAATCACTTCCTTCTTGAAATTGACAGACTTGTCTGTATTATACGTATAAATTTATAGTTACGCGTGCATCCAAAAGATGAAAAATCATTGAAGATATTAATATATAAAACGAATTAATTGTGTAATGTACATAATGAAAACGACCGTTCACACAGAGATTACCTATGTAATTACAGTTTCTTCATTTTTCTTTTTTCTTATACTTATTATTTAACGACGACGATGTATACAAAAATCCTGGAACAGAATCCTTTGTAGAAGGAACAAGACTGACTACTTCCACTTGTAATAAGCGGTGCGATGCTGGCATGTCGCATCGTAAAAGTATCCAGTGCATAATAACGTTAAATATAATGAAATATTTTGCATAACTCGCATTGCTCACGTTTTCCTTTTTTCTAATTTTTTTAGTTCATTCTCGTTGTCGAATATCCAAAAATTATGGTCGTAGCGAACGTAGCACAAGATTTCCCCAGGGACAATATAATTTCGGACGAAAATTTTCATACAGCATTTTTTTTTCATTTCAGCAAAATATTGCTAAGTTTCATTTATTTTCTACGGCTGATAATTATGAAAAATATTTTTTTTTCGTTCCTTAATGTGGCAAATTCAAATGTTTAAGTGTAAAAATTTTTTTCTATAAAAGTTGGTTTTTTTTTTACATCGTATACAATATGTACATTATCTTACATATGGTCGTTAAAAAAATATAGTTACATTCCACACAAACTGATTCGTGAAAATCTTCGAGAGGTATTTCTCAATATCGTGATCGGATGTAAAATCTAACATGCACGCAACACATACATCGCGGTTCGTAAAATCCGTGGTGAACAACTTTGCGGTATAATGTTAAATGATTAATTTACTTCACTATTGCGCATCAACAATGAGTGCCTTCTTCTATGTTACATGCATTAACAAAATTTGAGGTTTAGGCGATTAGTTGTTAGGAACGAGAGTGGCTGTAGGGCCCTCGTAGGGAATCGATTGAAGAAATCCATTGGTTGTGTTCATCGCGCTCACCGGTTGAAGCTGCATTATACCACCGTTGTCCACATTTATCCCTCTCACCGTTCCACCCTGCTGAGCTGTTATATTCGCCAATGCTGAGGCGGGTATAAGGGTCAGCTGTTGACCTTGAGCACCTGAAAACGGTAGAAAAAAAATAGCATTAATCGACACGAATCAACATACTATTTATCTGTTTTATCGCCGGGATCACGAGTGGCATTTTATTTTTAGTTTGATTCGTTCTAAAAAGAACTACAAATTTTCATTGAAAAAACTTCAATTTTTTCAAATGTTTCGCTTAATATTTTATCTGTGATAGTAATGGGCTGTATAGTCTGTTGCTGTGACTGAGCAGCCGGTATGTGTATAACTTGGCCACTGGCTAATTGACTCGCATCTATACTCGTAATTTTTATTTCACCTCCTTCTTCCGAGGGTCTGGTGAGAGCGGATAAGGTTTGAACGTCAATTTTCTGGCCGTCTTTCGTGGTAAGAACGGTTCCTCCGGAACCACCAGCTCCAACGGGTCTTCCGAGGGAACCAATGCCTACGATCTAATAAAATCAAATTCGTCAGCGTTCAATAACCGTTCAAAACACTGGGTGAAGATATTGTTTATCTTTATTTCGTTTTATTTTTCCTAAAAGTTCATACCGGTTGTCAAGTACCATTGACATTCTGGAATAATATTATAGAATGAATACTAATTTAAAGGGACTAAGT
This sequence comes from Rhimphoctona megacephalus, assembly GCA_963989365.1. Lineage (NCBI taxonomy): Eukaryota > Metazoa > Arthropoda > Insecta > Hymenoptera > Ichneumonidae > Rhimphoctona > Rhimphoctona megacephalus. Next base: position 12,195,801 of record OZ022420.1, on the reverse strand, counting down.
TAAATTCAATTTTTAACCCCAGACCCCTGCAACGGGGTCGAAAACGACCCCAATTTTTTGAGTAAAAAATGTCTTTCTAGCGTTTCTCCGAAATTCGTTTCGTTTTATAGAGTTTTCATCATTAAATGTCCACCAAATGTGACTTTATCATATACTATTCTCTTCGTGGTTAAAAGAAAAAACGGAATGGTGTACAATTAAACCTTATTATCGGATACGAGGAACATTTTATGTTAATGAGAAGATTGAAGTCATTTTCGACCCAGTTATAGAGTTAAAATGAAATTCTCCATTGTACCTGAACATTTCCGCCAGGACCAGCAACGCGCTCGTTGTCCAAGTTGTGCTCGACGTCGGTGTCGAAGCAACAACTTGTGCCTGAACTTGTTGCTACTGCTGTTGTTGTTGCTGCTGTTGTTGTTGTTGTTGCTGCTGTTGTTGTTGTTGCTGTTGCTGTTGTATAACTAGTTGAACGACTTGTTGGACTTGTTGTTGTACCTGGGCATCAGTAACTTGCTGTTGTCGTTGAACGACCTGTTGCTGAAATTGATGCTATAAGCCACGACTTGCTGCACAACTTGTTGTTGTGTTTGTTGTTGGGCGACTTGTTGCGCAACGTGATATGCTACTTGTTGACCCTGCAAACCTTGCAACTGCGGTAGATTGACTATTTGTACCTGTTGTATTTGACCATTCGGAGTTATGATCTGAGCCATTTGCGAAATTTGCTGAAAGAATAAAGAGAATAGAGAAATTTCATCGTTTCGTTGTTTCTCCGAGGATACAAGAATATTTTCTAGACGAATAAAATTACAACCCTTACTTGCGTTATCTGTGGTATTATCTGCATCGCACCCATATTGAAAACACTAGATAACGCTTGAATGGGAAAGTGTACCATTTGATAAACGGTCTGACCGTTTCCAGCGTTTACCGGTACCTGTACCGGTACGGTTTGCAGCACATTCTGCATCGGGAATTGCAACGGTCTCACCTGTACACTCTAACCTGAAACATTGAGGGTAGCCTTGGAATCTGCCCGTTCGTTTTCGATTTCAGGTGTAAAAAAAGGCAGTGGTTAATCGGTGAAAGCGGCGGCATTAGAAGTTTCGCAAACTTGAGGTAGTTATCGTGCAAAATTTACTTTGTTTAGAAACCAGATGAAATAATATGGCTTTAAGGATTAAAAAAAATGGCTTTAAGAATAAAAAAAAAACTAGTATTTCAGCATATTTAGAAAGTGGAAAAATAAAAATAAAAGTCATAATTTGAGGTTGATTATGAATAATTTAAAGGTGTTTTTATGGGCATTAATCTAAAAAATACAAGCCTAGCTAAATACTCCATTTAAGGTTCTATTTTTGTGCAAATGTAATCTAAATCCGTTAAAAGCGTAGTTTTTGAACGAGAACTACCTTAAAGCTTACCTTTAGAAACCGAACCTTTAGAAAAGAATTATAACTTTGAAAATCGTCTAATTTACACGACACTTTATGGAGATGACCTGTTGCTCACATTTCTATTTAATAATTCATATATTAAATAATGATAGATGTTTGATATAAACTGTCTTGCGGTAAATTAAATTCTAAAGATTTCGTAGCAACGATAAAAACAGAGAGTCACCGGACGTTTGAAGAAAATATTCACGATAGAACTTGAAAGAATGTGATCAGCAGACGATTTTTCGTAGCCATGACGTTCAAGAGGTTATGTTATCTTCCGCAGTTTTTACAATATTTTTAACGCTATTCTTGTTTTTGCCCGTTACAAATTGGCTCACATTTTTACCAATATCACTGCGTACTTTATACGTATTTTCACTCATATTTTACTATTTTTTTTAACCAAAAATACAATAAGTCCAGCTTTTCTCTTTGACAGCAGTGCAGTTGTTGACATTTGTAGCTCTCCAAAAAATATCAAAAAGTTTCACAATTTTACACAATTAACACAATTAAGCTGAAATTTTCGATTTATGTTTACAGTTCGAACTAATAATTGGTTATAACTTTTTTAAACAAAATGCAGCCTAATTTATGAACAAGATGCACTGCGCACATACACTGCGCACATGCACTGCGCACACCGGAAGTGCTCGGATCCTAGGGTAAATCGTGCACTGAATAATTATTTAATATCAATTAAAATATTAACTCTCAAACGATTTTCTTTGGCTCTCAAACCCTCTCAAACGATTCTCAAACGATTAAAAAAAAAATGAAACGTCTAAGTCCATTATTTCAGGAGATAAAAAAAATTGGGGCCAAGTTCACACTAAAAAATAAAATCGTTTTTACGTGAATAATATTAACTCTCAAATAATTATTCTTCTCTATCAAACTCTATCAAACGATTCTCAAACGATTTGCATTAATGAAAGTTTAAAAAAATTAAGTGGGGGGGCTAACTTCACGGAGGTGGAAAACCCTCGGCCTAAATGTCTAGTGACTGACCAATGACCATGAAAGTTAGAGAAGGGAAAATCGTAGAAGTCGATTGTCGAATTCGATCGGTGCACGTAATCGCACTCCAGGGAGACTAGAGAGGAGTGGACACAGCATAGGAAAATAAGTGGTGGGGGCGTCCTCAAAATTCCGTTCTGAATTAGTTCTCCGCTCTGCCACCAGTATCGCATGGGCCGGAAAGATCGTAACTATAGTGATAAAATTAGTCCACATGATGAAAGTGACCGTTCTTTCGCGCTTGCGCAGTCTAATCTCAGTATACGTATAGCTATGATCTTTCCGATCACAGGGCCACCCGTTCAGGCTGGGATTCCGTATACATTTCTAAAGCACGCTGTGTCCACCACTCCTCAAAAATGACCGCCTTTGAGAAAACCTTACTAATGTAATGCTACTAATTCATGGACCCTCCTGCAGAGCGCGGACCGGACGACCGGAGCCAGCCCAAATAAAATAAAGAAAGAAAGAAAGGAGATTTTAGAGCACAACTGCTTTTCTTCGTACACGTGAAACAACAAAACATGCGTATAGAAACGTGTTATTTTTGTTCCTCGCGGATATATCCCGGGCATGGGATTCAGTTTGTTAGAAACGATTGCAAAGTAAGTAACATTGAGATTTACACTAAAAAAAATTGGCCATTTTATATAAAGTTATGAAGTTTTGCGAGTTCGCATAAATAAGATTGGTTATGTTTATTGTGTCAACTTGTGGACATGCTCATTAATAAAATTTCATAATATTGCACAATTATTTAACCGACGAATTAAGTAAATACACGTAGACCTCTTTTTTATTAGATCGTATTTTCGTATATGATTCACAGTAACATTTTTTTTACCATATTTTATTCACATTTCTACAAATGTCACAAATTTCTTGGATTTTCGCAACTGAAATTGAAATATCAACATCTTATTGATGTTTTTAATATGAAATGTTGATGAATTATTTTTTATTTATTACCGGCTTGATTTTTTGATTGATTGGGTCTGCATTTAATAATTTTTCAATATTTCATAAATTTCATTGTGTTCGGGAAATCATTGATCTAGTGATTTAGTAATTACTCAAATGAATTTTTGACTGGTAAAGGTCATACAAAACTTCAATCTGAACTTCGACCTTGGAGCATTTTTTTCAGAAAAAAACATTTTTAACAAATTTATAATTGACACATTGAGCTGATAATATTGATTTCCTTTTCAAAAAACTTAAAAATCTTTGAATATCGTTAATCCCTTGTCAGCACACTGGATTGAAATGAATCTGACATAAACATGCTAAGAATGGTTCTATCACATTTTAGAAAATTTAAAAACAAACGTAGAATTTTTGTAATGTCGAAATTCGCATTGTTGGAATAAAACGAAATTTCTAATTTTCCTGTAGTAGAGCCTAAACATTTATATGCCATGTTTTGCTACAATAATTGGAAAATATATTGGGACCTAGAAACTACATTGGTGAAAAAAATTGGAAAGATTTAAAAAATAGAAAAAATATTCTTTGTAGCGTTCCAACTATGCAAACTTCAAGACCATGAATTTTTGTGAATTTTTTTAATTCAGAGAAATGAGACTAGAAAAATGAGTTCACTGACAAAGGGCTAATCATAAACCTTACCAACTGACAATTTTAATACACGATACATGTTTGGTCAGTAAAAATGCAATATTCGAGTCTCCTGAAGTTGCGAATGAATCTAATAATAAAAACAACGAATCTGCATGTTACTTATCGAACGAAAATAAAAAAAAAATGATTTGACAAGCTTTGAGATGGAGAAATATTCAAATATTCCTGATCCTGAAGTTTCTGCCCTTCCGGTTGATTAAAGACAATCGTTATTCGTTTCAGATCTTCAAATTCTGTAGATCAAAGTGTCACGCGGCGTTCAAGAAGAAGAAGAATCCAAGAAAAGCAAAATGGACGAAAGCGTACAGAAAGACGGCGGGCAAAGAATTGGCGGTGGATCCTTCCTTTGAATTTGAGAAGAGAAGAAACATTCCGGTGAAATATAACCGTGAATTGTGGTCGAAAACAGTGGAAGCAATGAAGAAAGTCGAATTAATCAGACAGAGGCGACAAAATACACATATAATGCAGAGGTTAAGGAAAGGACGAGAACTGGAACAAGATAGAAACGTCAAAGAAGTTCAAAGGGATCTGGCGCTCATCAGATCACCAGCCGCAGGCCTCAAGAAAGCCAAGAAACAGAAAGAATCCGTCGAAGATGACGAGAAAGCGGAAACCTCTGACGAGGATATGGAGACCGAAGAAGTAGCCATTACGAATTAATTGTTTAAGTTAAGTACTTCCGCTTGTTTCTCAATCTCTCGATTGAAATATAACACAAAAAAAGTCAATATACCACTGTGTTTTCTCTATAAATGCGTCTCCATTCAGTCGATTATATGATTAAACTTTATCTTTTATTTTTCTATCCCAAAACTACAAAAGTTTTAAGTTTAGACAAATTTACTTGTTATTTTATTATAATAAGCTGCAAATTGCATGGAAATTCTAAAAGTAAAAACTGTTCAAATAATTTTAGTTTTTGAGGGAAATGATCTGTTTTAGGGTGGTTCTGGTTCACAGTTTTGCTTAACTTAAAATTTTTTGAATATTAAATAATTGAAAAGATTTTATTGTTTTCTTTAACTCCGAAAAATTGTTTGATTTTTGAAAAAATCGAGGAACATCCCTCGAGATTAAGAATTTTACTGTATATTTTTAATATAGCAGTTCTAGAAATTTTTCAACTCAAATCGTTCTGAGACGCTTGTAGATTTCTAGAAAAATTATTTATTTTTCAAAATAACATAGAAAAATTGCTCGTATTTACGAAATACATTCTCGAATAATTTCCCATTGTATTATGTCCTTTTCTATAAATTTCTAAAAATTATTTCCAATCAAAAATATCAAATTATATTAGTCATATTACGAAAGATATTGAGCACCATATTAAATTGAAAGAAGGAAGCAGTTGTCAAAAAAAATCGTTTACCAGGGATTTTTAATCGTTAGTAATTATTCGTAATTGACGATGTTACGGAATTGTAGGATTTGGACATTTTAGAAATATTTAACAAATTTTTTTATTCAAATATTAAATAATATCTCTAGTATAATTTATACAAAGTTTAATATCGGAGTACAACCCTCTATCGGTTAATTCATTATTCATATTCGGATCCTCGATCCCTGCTCTTACGCCACTTGCTCTTTGATTTTTTATTTTTGTATGTTGTGCCGCTCTTTTTCTTCTTTTGCTTTGGGAGAAGTTCACAACTACATCCACTTCGAACTCTAATGTAATCCAAACTCCAATTAGTGCCAGGTGTGGTGATTGTGGATATGTCCGGCAGAACGTTTTCCGGCTTCCTTCCGTGCCGCCGTTTGTATTCGTCGTTTGTTCCACTCTAATGAACAATAAAAAACAATATTATTAGAGAAGTAATGAGAGAACGAAAATATCAACGGTAATCTTTAGTTACACCTGATTCTCGCAGGACAGGAGAACAACGTGTAGCTTTTATTTTTTTTTTTCGAAAATTCAACTGTGTCTGAGAAAAATGTGCAGCAAAATTTTTACCGACCGCAAAACTAACTTCTAGAGATTTTATTCTAAATCGGAGGACACATCCGGTGCATTATTGTGTGAGTACAGGCAAAATTAAAAACGGATTCATCGTTCCAGATTCTGGATGTTTTCTATCAAAGATTTCAATTTTACATGCATTTATTATGGGAAACATTCTCATGATAACTCTAAAACTTCTCTACAGATTTTTTAAAGAAAATTCTCAATTATGAAGGAACATGTGACGATGAAAGATATAGCAACTGGCATTATTACATCATTCCACAAGTTATATTCAAACTTTCAAACATTGACCGGAGAAGCAACTTTTGAACGTGACTGTGGCAAGACTACTATATTAATATTCATTATTTTTAACTTGGCAATAGTTCGAAGCTGCTGGGGCTCTCTGGACTCCCCGTGCTGCTTTCTTGTAACTACCGGATAATGTACACTTTGAGAGTTAAAAAATGACTCTGATTTTTGAGCTTGGTGATGTTTAATTAATCAGGGATTCGAGTCATGTTGAAAATTTAATTGGAGATGCAACGCTCTCAATAGCATTTTTGTATTTAATTTTGTATTTGTATTATTTGAGGGCCCGCTAGAGGTTCAAGCTGACGCAGGTAAGTTTGAAAGAATTTTTCAGTCCTTTTTCATTAGTAAAAATAAATAAATCATTAAGTTTATAATCGATTATCACATTAGCTCCTAATCCTGTAATCAAAGTATTTCATTGTAAAAAATGGCGATAAATAGTTTGTAAAGAAAATATTTGAATTTTTTTCCCCGAGAACAAAACAAGATGATAAAACATGATTTCAAGACAAAATTCAGTGAAATTGGCTGAACCCTTTTCACGCAATTGCCCAAAGATTTATCCGTCTAGAATTATCCGATTGAGTTTGCAAAGGAGAGTTTTCTGCACGCTGCGAAATGTCCTTTTAAGTTCTATAGTGTTTGACACATTTTGGTCTGTACTAAAGCGATTTTTTAAACAGTTTCTATAAACCTCTATTTTAATGAATTTTCTTGCAATCATCAAATTCTCAACGAACCGTGTCTGATTAAAAAAGAGACATCTGACAAATGTCCAATCTTGAGAAAATATCGGACTCTAAAAATGATTCTAATATATTTCGACGAGCCAAAAAACTAAGGCAGAATTTTGATGAATTTTTTTGACTGAGATAAAGAAAAGTCAGTAAAAATAATCGTGCTGAGGAAGAAACAAAACAAAATGGAAAAGATTTGTTCAAAATGTAAATGTTTCACGCTCTCCTCCCGTTACAAGATTCCTCAGTTTTGGCACAGTAGTCGAAAGGATTTTAGTCACACGAACATTGAATGAAAACACAGTATTGAAATCCTCCCACGCACCTGATGAGTTGATCGTGATCTGGGATCGCTGACGAGTGCATAAGTGTAAGAGAATCTCTGTACGCATCTCGATTGATTAGAGAGTTTGCGGTCGATGAATCGACAGGGTTGATCCAGAACGTCGGGTCTGCACGAGTATTCGTAGAAGACTTGTTTATTTTCACCATCTCGATAGAGCTCGACATATCGCTCTTCACGATTTTTACCGCCAACTGGTTCGGACAACTCCTCCACAGTCGGACAGCATTCAACCGGTGCACCATCCTCACCACCCTCGCGACGCAGTAGGTTCTGAATCTCGCGGTAGGTTAAAGCCCCGGAACTCTTTAACGTTTCGATATGTTGACTTTCCCTGCATCAAAATTTATATAATAAAGTCCCCTCGCAAGAGCAGAATCATGCAAATGGCGTCATCTTAATGGGATCAATATTTATTTGTCATAGTTCATTGGGTTCGCGTTCATATAGCATTAGTTTTATTGTAAATCGTTTTTCCTGAGTAAAAAATAAAAAGCTTTTTCAAAAAAAAAACTGACTTCAAAAAAGCCCTAAAAAGTAAAAAAAAAGTATTTTAAAAATCAATACTGCAGAATTATTGTTAACGAGTTTCGGTACGATTCTATTGTTTTCAAGCAAAGCGCCAACCTCATATAGCAATATTTCGTCGAAATCAAACAAAAAAAGCCTGTTCGTTCGGTCGATGGGGGGAAAACTCACTGTTTTCGTTGATGAATAAGTGAATAATTAATAAACCATGTAGACGAATTATTTAATTTTTGGACACCGGAATTGCAATAGTATACTTAGTGGTTTGGCAGTTTTTCAATTAGTTTTTAACATTTTTTCTCAGTATTCCATTCGTAAAACTGTCCTTCACCAATGATCGTAGGCATCTCACCATGTTAAAAAGTGTTTTTTTTTGTTTATATTTAATTTCACAAAAACGGTGTAGACGATCGATTTAAAATTTGGACGACACATCCAGTATGTGTCAAAGAATATACTGTGTAAATTTAAAGTAAATGGTAACATTTTGCCACTAGTCCCAAAACTGCTTAAATTAAAAAAATTGAAATCGGTGCCAAACAAATTCGAAATTATAAAGAAAATCTTCGATACGAACACTTACGCATACGAATCGACGATTGGAGATAGAGGTTCTGTTTAATTTATATAGGACCTACTTCAAATTTTTTTTTATAACAATGACGGCAGTATTGGTTTTTAAAATACTTTTTTTTACTTTTTAGGGCTTTTTTGAAGTCGGTTTTTTTTAAAGCTTCCTATTTTTTTATTTTCAGTTGTTTTGTGTTTAAAATATTTTTTTTATATATTTAATCTTAGAAAAAATTATGTAATACTCATTAAAATAAACTTTTCGATATCCGCAATGATGTACTTATAATTTTCCGTTAATTGGAAAAAAAAGATTGAAATTTCGACTTGACATAAAACTTATCTAAAAATATTAAAGTTATTATAAGATTATCCCCAAATTAGTTTCGGACCGTTTCGAGTGTAAATCCTTTGAAACTAAAAAAAAATCATCCAAATCGGATACTTTTGTAAAAAGTTATCCGCGTATATACATAAAAAAAGCAACCAGGTCGAATTGAGAACCTCCTCCTTTTTTGAAGTCGGTTAATAAAAGAACAAGACTTAACCCTTTGAAGCGTACATTTTTCCTTACGTACGATTTACTTAACGGGAGAAACCAGTTTAGGAGGCCGAAATTTTGGTGTTTTTCGTGAATTTTTTTTAACAGGGAAGGAATAATCAGAATTTGTTTAAACTTGGAGGATATTTTATTCATGTTTTGAAGTACACTTTGCAATTTTTTCAAGTCATTTCCGCCGAAAATAGTGGAGTTAGAAGCTGCTGTCCGTGGACGACTTTTTTCAACTGGTGGGCATTCTAGCTCAAAAAGTTATTGACCAATCATTCTGAAAATTTGTGTGAATATTCTTTATTCAATTACAATCTATATGAACCTAACTCTGGGATGATATTGTTAATAAAAATATTTTTTTAATGCAAAAATGGTGAAAAAACATGGTATAAAAACATGACATTGTGTACAAAAACCTCAAAAACATGCAATTTTCAACTTTTTTTATCACAATTAGGTTCATATTCTTAGGAAATATGTTGTTAACGAAAAAAAAAATTGTAATGATTACAGATAAAAATTGTGACTTCAGGAATGCCCACTAGCAAAAAACTCGGATGGCGATCGTCCATGGACAGCAACTTCTAACTCCACTATTTCCGGCGGAAATGACTTGAAAAAATTACAAAGTGTACTTCAAAACATGAATAAAATATCCTCCAAGTTTAAACAAATTCTGATTATTCCTTCCCTGTTAAAAAAATTCACGAAAAACACCAAAATTTCGGCCTCCTAAACTGGTTTTTCTCGTTAAAAGTTTGCGTGTATAGGTTCTTAGGCTCGCTGATTACGAATCTGAAGTAAAAATTCGAAAACAAGCGAAAGTTTTCAGTCAATGCTATTGGTAATTTCGATTTAGTACAGAAACAATTGTTTCTTTATTTTTTTTGACATAAACGATAGACTGGAAAATTGTGAAAAAATTCTGGACGATTCATTGGAGTGTATTCAGATTGTGAAAAAATTGCTATCGCGATTTTCGGAGTAGATTAGTAGAAAGTGCATTTTTTCGTGAAAAAAACACGAATCTGGACTATTTGTTTATACATGGTATTTATGCCATTAACAAATAATGAATGTACATATTTTTTGTACATTCATGAATATCCTACGGACCATGTACAAACGAAAAATCCGGTATTTGTTGCGGCAAAAGTAGTTAAATAATCAAAAACTACAAAAAAGAAGGTGGATAACGTAAGTCCTACCATGGCTCAAAGGGTTAAGAATTCGAAGAAATTCTATTAACCTTAAATTAATACCATTGAGTCATTTTGAGCCAGGCCAAAACGGTTATTTTCCATTAAATTTCAACTATAGTCGAACGAATCGTTTCTCGACATTGAGCCCTGTATCATTCGCTTAGTTAGAAGTTGTTCTGTTGTTTGAAAAAAAAGTATCTCGAAAAATACCAATTCCTTCAAGAATTAGAAGCACGCAAAGTTGCCTAGGTCATAGAGACCCACGGTGCTAACGACCGGAGCTTAAACATGGTAATAATCCTTGTGTTAAGTGATTCGACATCGTAGTCGAAGGAATATGCCACGTGATCGTTGAGCCTCGAGCGTCAGATAAGTTCTAATTGATCATCAAGGATTCGTCGAAATAAAAAATGTCCTGGAACTTTTTCACTCGGGATCTAACACTGTATCTAAATTAACTTTATCGGGCTTCACAGCAGGATATCTTGTATATAATTATTTACCATGTGAACGACTTTTGAATACGGTGGTGGGAACCTCTCGCTAATCAGGTCTCGGATAATCTTACGGGACGCCTACGATCGCGAATGCCATAGTTTTTGCATGTACCACGTGAACGTGTATCATACTCTTGTGACTAGAATTAGTACCCGTTGCTGCCCTCAGACGTATCTATACATCTTCCCCCACTATGCCATCGATCTATCGCGTTACTTTCACCTACGACAGGAGAGTAACGCAGTGGATGAGAAGGGTGGATTAAGAACAGAAGGAAAATCAATTTTCATCGAGAAATGTGGAAAATCACGTTTTTCCCCTTTTTAATCCTAGTTAGGTGTAATCCGGGGATGAAATTGATATTTTTTTATGCCGAGGGTTGAGGTGGCTCTTTCGTCATCCTGATAAACTCGGAAAAATATAGAAACGTGGAGCTGCCAAAGTCTCAAGATATCGAGCGAGATTTTTTAATGACTTCTAACCGATTCGAATTTGTGGTTCATTTTGTGGTTCTCCTCTTTCAAGAAATTTATTTATCGATAACTTCACATTTGGTCCTCGAGTTTTCAACAATTTTTGGAGCTTGATATTGGTGACTGAGTGGAATTGTTTAAGGGGTAAAGAGCCCAGCATTTTTCAACCGAAAATAGTTGAGTTTTTGACTCGAAATTTATGGCTAGCTGAGCAAAAATAATCTTCTTTCGGCTCTCAAAACTTCCAGTTAGATTTCCAGGAAACTTTAGAGCTTTCATCAAATATTTAATGCATTTTTTAACTTCGCAGCTCCCTCAATACCCAAAAACTTTTACCTCAACCATTTTTGTGTTCTGAGTCTCCTAAGTTTTGGCACATTTGGATAATAGAAGAAACGGGACACCCTGCTTTACTAATACGACATATTTTTAATAATTCAAAGTCAGGGAGAAATAGGAATTTTGTTTTTGTTTTTTTTTTACAATCACTAGTCTTAAATGAATGAAATAAATTTGTGCAGATGTTGCTGAAAAGCTCCTTTTAACAATAGCGTACATCTTTGTACCCACCACTGTGCGATATGTCCACGAGATGAATATTCTCTGGTTTTGCGAGCTGGGGGCGTTATTGTTACGTTATTAGACGCAACCAATCGTAGACATAGAAGAGCGATCAGCACACCCACCTGCAACGACAAAACTTGGCGTTATGTCACATTTTGTTAAATCCTCGTTAAAATTCAAATTGACTTTTTGTTTCGATGTTTTTTCCTCGTGTTTTTCTACACGGAGATAATTAAAACTGAAAAATTACCGTTACAGCAATAGAAACGGAGGACAATATTGAATTCTTGTGATTATCGCTAAGCAAAATGTAAATTTTCACAAAAAGAAAATAAATTTCCCATATTATACAAGAGATTTTATTTTACTTTCATGAAAATTTATACTTCGCATAGTAATAATCCCGAAAATTCGAGGTTGTCTCCCATTTCTATTTCTGTAATGGTATTTTTTTAGTTTTAATTCCGAGTTTCAGTCGGTTAATACCATGGAAAAACTTGGAAATACTTTCATATTTTTCTGACTACCCCACGTTTGGTTTCGCTGTTTTTTCTGACCACCTTTATTATTTTTTTTCGGTTTTTTTGATCCGGAACAAAGTGGTTGTCACAACTCCGGTTATGCATTTTAGTACACGGCCCTTTCTCAATTTATTCGTCTACGGTTTGTGGCTACACTTCGGCTTAAACGCTTTAGTTCTTGCGGTTTTCTCCTCACAACCATTCACCCCTTTCCCTGTATTATTTTCAAGGTTCTCGCTACGTCCACATGTTCACTACCTAATTTTTGTTTCCTTTTTTTTTTTAAGCACCAGTTTTTTTTTCGCAGAGCAAACTTTTATTTAAATTTTATTTAAATATTTTATTGTTGCAGAGTAATCGTTGGTTATTATTTTTTTGGTTATTGTTATTGTTTTATTATTATTAAGGGGCCAGTCCACTTTGAAAATTTCAAAAAATCGATTTTTTTTTACCGTTTTCGAAAATACATACATTCAGAAATATTGTGTCAAAATTTTATGAAAATCCGAGCTCTCTAAGGTTTTCTTTTTTTACCTGAACGTCAGGACCTCATTTCGTCTACCTGAGCGTATAAACTTCAAAGGCGTTTTTCTCGAGACAACGTTTTCAAAATCTAGCTCCATCGTATCTCTAAAACTAATAAACCGATTCTCTTGAAATTTGAACCACATATTGTAAACATGATTCGCAACAAGATGACCCTCGATGGTTTAAAAATTTTGATTTTTACTCTTTCTTTTTTTGTGAAAAACTGCGAAAAAACCGCGTTATTTTTTACTTTTTTGTTTTTCATCTGCCATTTTTTTATTTTTTGCCAAAACTTTATATCCGAGGGTCATTTTGTAGCTGGTGTCATACTGAATCTAATGGACTTCGATTTTTTTGTTTCAGACAAGCCGTTGCCGAGTTGTGATGGAGCTACCTAGCCCACCTATTTTTCAGGCGTTACGTTAAACTATAGTTTTTGTACTTAAAGATGAATAAAAATGAATTAAAAATTTTTTTTTAATGTATTTCAAGACTTTATTTATCAAGCCCAACAACTTTTATATTCATATCTTTTATAAAATTCTCGAAAGAAAAATCGCGAAAATAGCCTTTTTTTCGTGGCTCCAAAGTGGACTGGCCTTTTAATCAAATATGTACTTGAATCGCGTCTTTCTTTTGTTATTTACTCGGCTTATGACTTGTCGATTATCAAATTTGGTTTTTCGAATACATACACTAAATAATTTATCGATCCATCGCTGCGATGAATAATGTCGAGGCCCTATAAACATTTTCTCGTTGCGATCCAGAATCTGGAAAGAAAAAATGTAACACCGTTTATTTTCAGGAGTTCACTTAATCTGTACATCTTTTGAAACTAGTCGTTGACCAAGTGTATTCATTTTTTCCAATTTTGTCGAAAAAAATATATTTTTTGTGCGTTGCGAGGTTTGTTCCATTTTGGAAGCGTATTTATCCGCTGTGCAGATTAGTAAAAATCTTCATCGGATACGAAACTAAGATTTATGGAAGTTTGTTAATTAAATTGTCAATAACGGTGTTACCTCATCTGATAATTGTGATGCACTGCATGAATATCTTGAAAAACTGCAGCGACCATCGTTGTGACGAAGAATTTTAAGGTGCTACGTGGATGTTGTCACCGTAATTCACGATATCTGTAAAGAAATCTTTTGTTACTAAATATTTTGAAAAATTTATAAATATATTTTTGTTTGCGAAAAAATGATTTTATCAGGGCTCGATTTATCGATTGTAACAATCTGATGGAATTTCTTAAGTTTCATGGAATGTTGAGAAGGTTTATTTTTGTTGACTGAATTCATTCGTGCTTTTATTTGCCTCGATCGATCATTACTATTTCCTCCAAGCATTCGATAAAACCTCATTTTTTAAATTATAAATGCCATCGTGTTACAATAAATAAAAAAAGGTTGAATGCCAAAAAATTGTGTAATATCTTTGTATGAATTATGTGATATAAAAATTTGATTAATATTAGCTCGTTTATCAAATAATTACCATACAACATAGGCAATAAAATATATTTAATTTTTTCGCAATCGTACATTATCGTTATACAAGTTAAATTTATTTCCATGCGCTCTACTCATTCTTTGTCTCACCTAAACACCCACGCGAACAATGATCAGAGGCGTATCCGAGCTTATAATTTGAAATATGACTAATAGCAATCATTTTATATCATCGCACTTCTCGAGCCATTCAAATTCAGTAGTAAAGGTCAAGATTCGTTGCCTTGCAATACGACTCGATGATTTTGATGGTCCAGGATAATTAGTGACAAAAATCTTATTCGAAAATGCCTCGTTACCGAAATCAAGAGTGTCATTTTTCCCACAAACGTCATTTCTACACGATTCCATAACAAATCACATCAGAAAAGTGAAAAAAACGTCCCTCTTTCATTTTCGAGCTACTCATACGAGCCCTAGTTTATCTTGCGTGTTCGACTATGAATTCAGGCAAAAAAGCGTTGTTATCCAGAGTGTCTCAATTATTTCTTCCAGGTTCGTTCGAACTAATCGTTTATCAATGACACATAAGTACAGAATGTATACAAAGCACAGATACACCGTCGTAGTATTTCCGAATGTAATTAAATATTGAATCTACAGGGGTGTAATTGAGTACGAATGAATAATGAGAAACTGCACAATGTAAGATAACAAAACGTTAATTAGCATTTGCCAGCTATTTGTCAGAGTCAGGATTTAGTTCCTATAGACAGAGTCCTAGTATGAAATGTCTTCTGTTTCTTGATCATCATCTGGTGACGTTGACCTCAAATGAGATCAGGAATTCGATGGGATGTTGCAAAATGAAGCCTCTGATACCTTGAGGATTTCAGGAAGGTCATTGGAGCAAAACCAACTCGATGATCGACTGAAAAATGCTCGTCTAGAATTTGTTCATTTATCAACTGAAAAACTAGTTAATAAAAAGAGGATTTTTAAAATCAAATCTCCTAATTAGTGTACACAGTTTATTTCATCGTTTACCGTAGCCAATCGAAACAACCTCTGTAATTGCGTACCTACACAAATTGGACTACACCGTTGGCTTATCTTAAGTAGTATTCAAAAAGGCGCCGAACGAGTATGAGACGAGTCCCTATCGGTGCGGCCATCGTAAGAGCGGTAACCTGAAAAAGTAAATATCATTTGGCACGCTATACCTGTGCACGAGGGGGGGGCCCCAGGTTCGGCTCTCTGACCAACCGCTGCCACTCTTATCGGACCAAATAACTCGTAAATCGCGATACCTGACACTATTACCGGTCTAAAAGGTTTCTATGTTCCGATCGATGAATCGATAATCTAAGAAACGATTAATTCCCTCGATGAATTATTTCTCAGGGCCCCCAACGTTCCAGGGTCACGTCATATTTGTTCTTTGTATCTATTCGGCCAACACTTCTATCTGTCGCGTCACGCGTCGAATCTCAAACGTTTCCATCTGACGTTTCTTCCTAAATGACAAGTATCTTGATCCACTTTTATCTCCAGAGGAAAAAACGATTAGAAACTTTCGATGTTTTCGTTTAAAAAGGTCTATCCGATTTGTTTCACGTCGCCGATTAATTAAACTATCGTTTCTCGTTTTTCTTATGATTTTTTTTTACCAGCAAATGTTTGAATAATGTTGTATTGATTAAAAATACAAACAAATTTAAGAAACGGTCGATATTTTTTCAGATATGGGTTCGAAAATGAACTAACTAGAAATGGTTAAGCCTTTTGCATGGGTCTATAAGACCCACGTTCGTACACAAATGGTTAAGTGGCTTCAGTGTGAAATAAACGTTAAGAAGTAGATCGGCAATAAATTTTATCGTAATTGTATAAAAAATAATCGAAATCTGGGAGGCTCGACGTGAAATTCAAGATGGCGTTACTAATAAGACAATTTAATGAAATAAAAAAGTCTTTATCGTAAAAGAATTCATGAAAAAATCTATTAAGTAGAGCCACAAAAGCGAGACGGGCCGGAAGTATCACGCTGCAACGAACGGATATCTAATGACTGTATAAAGGCGATTGAAAACGACAATGGAGATTGACCGGCAACGATTTCATCGATGATAATAGTTCATTAAATTCTTCCGATTAGACCGGTTGTAACGGGTTGTATAATATATTCATGAATAAACCATTCATAGATGCCATAAACAATTGTGTGAAACAGCTTCTCGCATTCACCATTTTCTGGCGCTTATACTCGCGGATAAAGCAGCCTCTTGGAGAGGTCATGCATTGGCGCTTACCACGCACCTCAGCGCCCACTTTTCCGTTTCTGGCATTTATCTTTAAGACATTCTACCGATTTAAAAATACATCGGTATTCCAGATAAAAACTAATTATATTGGCTAATCCAAAGTTTTTTTAAATGTGATGACAGATTTACTTGTCGAGAGGATAAAAATGTTCAAACTTCTTATCTCTGTTGATGAAATAGGATAAGCTTGTGTTTAGACCGAAAGGCCAGAACACACTAATTCATCAGGGATTGAGTTACTTTCTCGTAATCGTCACTGAACCGCAATACAGCATGTCATTAAGATAATTTCGTGCAAATCCACTTTCCGAAGTAAACTAATTCATTTTCAACTGCAGCATCAAAACAATAATATCCTATCGTTTGCAGACTTTCCAAATGATCCTTTCGTCCAAATTCAAAATATTTTCATTCAAAGTTGGTACTTTTAATACCCTGCTGTAAAAAGTTATTTTAAATGGTGTGCAAGTAGAAACTCGGCTTTTTTGGTCAAATTCAACTTCATTGAAAAAATACTTGTTACAAAGATTAATAATCGAAATATTCACGTATCACTATCTACGGTATTTTGCCATTTGACATGGATTTTCATCCAGTAAAACTTAAAGTTCTTCGTCTTCAAATTTTTTTACTGCACCTGGACGTGGATAGTCCTCAAGACTAAAATTTCCATCACGAAATCTTGCAAACCACTTTTTTACTGTTGAATGACTCACAAAATGTTCACCCAAAGTCGAATCAATCAATTCCATAGCTTGAGCAGCATTTTTTTTCATTTGAAAACAGAATAGAATGCGGTGGCGTGAATGTTGCTTATCGACATCCATCTCTTATAAAATTGATACACACGGAATGACATCTTGTAAATGACTGAAACTTATGCCATAAAAACAGCAATGACTAAGCTACATATATCCAAAGTGGCGGGCGAATTGGATGCGTTCAAGTATATTTTTTAACGGGAGAAACCAGTTTAGGAGACCGAAATTTTGGTGTTTTTCGTGAATTTTTTTAACAGGGAAGGAATAATCAGAATTTGTTTAAACTTGGAGGATATTTTATTCATGGTTTGAAGTACACTTTGTAATTTTTTCAAGTCATTTCCACAGTAAATAGTGGAGTTAGAAGCTGCTGTCCATGGACGATCGCCATCCGAGTTTTTTGCTGGTGGGCATTCCTGAAGTCACAATTTTTATCTGTAAACATTACAATTTTTTTTTTCGTTACCAACATATTTCCTAAGAATATGAACCTAATTGTGATCAAAAAAGTTGAAAAATGTATGTTTTTGAGGTGTTTGAACACAATGTCATGTTTTTATACCATGTTTTGTCACCTTTTTTGCATTAAAAAAAATATTTTTAATAATAATATCATCCCAGAGTTAGGTTCATATAGATTGTAATTGAATAAAGAATATTCACACAGATTTTCAGAATGATTGGTCAATAACTTTTTGAGCTAGAATGCCCACCAGTTGAAAAAAAGTCATCCATGGACAGCAGTTTCTAACTCCACTATTTCCGGCGGAAATGACTTGAAAAAAATTACAAAGTGTACTTCAAAATATGAATAAAATACCCTTCAAGTTTAAACAAATTCTGATTATTCATTCCCTGTTAAAAAAAAATCACGAAAAACACCAAAATTTCGGCCTCCTAAACTGGTTTCTCCCGTTAATGCAACCAACTTCAGAGCCGAGTTTCTACTTGCACACCTATTATATTCGATATCAAGATTGCTCTTAGAATTTCATGAGAGTCCTATTTTCATTTTTTATATTTTATTAAGGATAATTTAATAGAATATTTTATTAAGAGAATATATTATTAATAGTATATTTTATTAAGAATATTTTTCTTGTATATTGTTTACGAAATAGAGCTGTAAAAAAGATAAAACTTTAAGCAACGTTGTACGCGTGCGGTGAGTTAAGGGGGTTAAAATCTGAAGGTGTTTCGAAGTGTGACAGTCCAGAGCGTAAAAGTCGAGAGAGAAATTTTCCTCGGAGATTTTATAGTGCGAATGATAATCTCATAGATAGATGCTGGGTCTACTATAATCATAACTGTTGGACGATATTGTACAAAGCGAGAGTGTCCGTAAAGTATAAACAGAGCTTATAAAAGATTGATTTGAATGAGATTTAATTTTTCTCTAAAAAATAACTGTTTCGAATGGTAGAGCCATGCACGTATATATTGAAAAGTAACAAAAGTGTCAAAGGGAGTTATCTAAATAACAATTAGATTCAAAAGCGTATGAAAGAGCATTTGTCACGCAGCGCTGTCACACGATCGGATAGATGAATTTTTCAAAAATAATGATCTCGATCATTGTAAACAAGTCTACTTAAGATCGTTGGTCCAGAGGGCTGGAGCAACACATATAAATGCAATATCACCTCTCGCTCAGTAGCGAATTGAATATGACGCGGGCGCTTATGCGCGACGGATGACTGGCGCCAACATTTACTATCGGTGACAGTAAATTATCGTTCCATTGGGCTTATGTAAATACTGAAGTGAGATATACATAGTCTAGTTACAACTTGTATATATATAAACCGCAAAAGATATTTATCACTTATCAGTTTATAACCGCTCTACGAACCGCTATAACAAAGAGGTAAACATGTGATTGCTCGTACGGAGATTATTCATTATTAAAACAACATTTATAATAAGCCAACATGACTAAACGTTTTGGTGAATAGTACGCTGAAGTTTTCACACTATGGAGTATTTTTTCGTTCAATTCGTCAACGAGTAGAAAAAATATTGTTTGCAATTACAGGTGTCGGTTTATCGGGTTCATATCAGAAATAATACAATAGACGATCGAGTTTCATTTGCATTTCATCACGTATAGGAAAGTACGGCGTTGAAATCACTAGTCATCTTATGTATGAAAGATACGCGCAGGAGCCCTCGTCAGGAAACGTCTTCAAATGTTATTTCAAACCTTTCGGAAGAGCTTCGAGATATTTACATTCTTGCAGCCAAAACAAAAATGCTTCGATTGAACAATCTTTGAGAGATCAATGGTCCAGACTATGAAAAATGGGCAGGGGATCGAAAGAGAAAGCTGCGATGGAAAACATAGCTATTATCGCGATTTGCGAGCCTCTCACAACACATTCGTTTTTGATATTTGTTTAACCCCCCACCCGCCCCCCATCGCACAATCTCAAATCATCGAAACGATCGAGCTTTGCCATCTGTCTCCTACCGAATCCTCCCTCTTCCCTCGTCGGAGCAACAGAAGTATTTAAAAAAAAAAAAAAAAAAAAAATACGTGAGAATATATTAGTGCCTATATTATTTATGTTAAGGGGGTGTTCTCTCTTGTATACACACTCGCGCACGTACACAATATAAATCGGAGCCGAAAATGGGCGGACCCGCGCGTTAACAGGGCGTGACTCGTGGAAACGGTGAGCCTGCGATTTACGATGCTCAAGTTGAAATCTCTCTCACCTGCATACACTCTCATGGCATACCTCGGCCGCGAGTTTAAACAACGCTGCTTCCTTTTCCTTTCCTCCTCTTTTTTCTCTCTCTCTCTCTCTATTTTTATCATTTTTTTTATTCCTCGGTCTCGTTGCTCTTCTCACATCGTTCTCGCGCATTCGCTTCGCTCATTTACCTCTTTTTATTTCTACCTCCTTTATTCTTTATTTTTCTCGCCAATTTATTATTACGCTTATATGCTCCCAATCGAATACCACACTGGGACCCTTCACCTTAAACTTCTTACCAAAAGTCCCTCCGCCAAATTGCTCATGGACCTCCACGAGCTACGCCCGATTTAACAAAATCTCTTTCAATTAAATAAACAGCTGGATAAACAAGCTTGAAATTGCTACCAATTTGTAGCTTAATCGCGTATTCAATGAAGCTTTCATTACCCTGGTAAAAATAATGATCAAAGTTCCACTGCTGGAACGAGCCTTATCGTAGATCGAAAAATAGAGGAAATCGATAGGAAATATCTATGAATCGAAGTTACGATGTCGAGGAAGGATCAGTTCTATAAACAGATGATTAATCACTTCATATTAGCAAGCACATCCTCCCTCCATTCGAACCCTCAAACTTTAACGCGTTTTTCTCTCGTAACCTCCCATTTCCGGTCGATGCTAATGGGGTGACTAATAAATACTAATGAACCGATTAGAATGAAATTTATCACAATTATTCTGTTTATATTATATTTCAATAGCTCTTAAAGTCTGGTGTTTACGTATTTTGTTGTTGTTTGAATTCGAGTTAAAAGACGTGGAACGAGCCTCTCCATAGTTATGCCGAATATATATGAGCCACTCGTTACAAAAAGGTTCTCTAACATCGCAGATCTCGTTTCATAAGCTGTACCATGAAAATATTTTTTATAGCTCGATTTTATTATACAATATTTTATCAAATAGGGCGTTTTGATTGCTTTGGTCGAGGTGATGAAGCGAAACGGATCGCATACGATCATTTTTTTCTTGGTTCAGTGAAAATCTCGCTGGAATTACTGATGTGAAGTAATAAAAACTTTTTGTTTTGATTTTTTTTTTTTTACATTTCAGTTAATAATGCCATTAAGATGCAATTGTAGAGAAAACTGCATAATATCTGAAAAATCTGAATACCTGCCTCTATATTTAGGCCGGAATTCATAAAAAATTACTCAAACGACACTAAGAGTCGTATTTTCACTACAACTTAAGTGTTTTTAGCTTCAGCAATGAATTTTACAGCGCAATTTGCGGTTTCGATCATTCGTGAGCTAAACATACGCTAGTGAAAAATGTTCTGACTTCGTATTGAGAAATTTATTGTTTTAAAACGACGTTGTTAAGACTAATGAAACTTTGTACAAATTCCTTGCATCCAAATACTAAATACTGTTAAAAAAATTTATCTGACACAAGTTTATTGGTTATTTGCATATTACCCAGTAATTCGGCATCCGGATGAAACGAATCCATCTCTGATCGAAATAAATTTATTCGGCCAAAAATTGATTTATTTGGAGCACACTGAGAAAAAATGTTGCTGACCGATACAAATTTCGTTTCTGTCCACCAAAATATTTAGTTCGATACGGGCAACAAAATATTTTTGGGACAAAACGAAATAATTAATGAATGCTGAAACAAGTTATTGGCCAAACCAACAAAATTTCGGCTCAGTCAAACAAATTAATGTTCATGGAACAAAATATCATTCAAATAAACTAATTCATTTATCCATCCCAACGATTGCCGTTCAGTCAATTTGATCATTCAGATTCAAACAAATATTTCATTAAAGCAACTAAAAAGTATGCGTAAACAAATAAGTGGTACCAGTTGTTCGAACAAAATCATTTGGCTTTGCTAATTTAGTTGATTCATTTACAAAAAATTTCCATCGTTTAGTTGAATAAACTAAATCATTTATCATTCAATAAAAAAAAAGATGGTTGGATCCACTATTTTTCTTTTTTTTCTCAGTGTGGTGTCTATTTTTATTCATTACGAAGAAAAATTAATTTACCTTCAGTAAACAGACTTTCTTGGATGCGATTACTTGGATGAAATATTTTTTTTTATTTTTTATTTTTAATTGAAATCAATTATACAATTTATTGAACTGTTTCTTTTTCTGACTGTTCGTTCGATCGAGATCTTCCTTTTCCATGAGATTGCGCGTAAGATGGGGGAAAATTAAAATTCTTATAACTCGGCAACACTTAAGTGGATTCGATTAAAATTTTGATCAAGAGATTGCAAAGATTGGAAGAATGTTGTTGCATATTTTGATCGTTTTCGAACTATTTTAAAGATAATTCAAATGCATCGTTAAGTCGATCCAACTCTCGCACTGAACGCTCGAGAATTTCGTAATCTACTTTCTCCGAAAGGACGCAATGAATCAGGAAGAAAAAAAGATTAGCCTACAGTGAAAAAATGACAAAAATGAAGTTAACTTTAGTATTTTAATCCTGATTGGTTATGCTATTTCGTAGAAATTAGAGTTGGAAATGAGCAGCTGTTTCTTTCGGGACGATGGCGTATAGTATGACACATTGCCTTAAGGTGGAAGGGTAGTATAATTTGAGTCACGTATGGACCGTGGCATATCCTTTTGCGGTATATAAACATCTCGTTGCTGTCCGTTTGTGTGTCGTGCACGAGAATTTCAGGTCGGGTAGCAAAGACGACCTGCCGTCGTTTAAACCGATGACCCTGGCTTTTATTGGGTTCGTTGTTTAGGTTAGAGTGCGAAGGCACGTAGGTCTGGAACGGCACAAGAGCAAACTCCACATCCACATGACCCACACGCATTTGTTGAGTCTTCCACGTAGCTCCCATTTCACAAATACCCTAGTTCTCCTCCCCCTTCAGAATCAGTTCAAACTTGGTAAAATATTATAATTCCAATCACGAAGAACCTCTGCGTATGGCTCCTTCGAAATTTATTTTCACCGAATATTTAACAATAATTTTTATCGTTTGAGTCTTCGATGAAAAGGAGCTTTCGAATTATTTATAAGAAAACAAAATATACGAGCAAATTCCTGTGCTGAATTGCAATATTTTCATGTTTCGCTTCGTAGAATTTCTTGAATCATTTTTATTGTTTTGAAACGATGAACTCAGTATTAATCTTTGGTTTCTGGGTCATTTTGACCCAGGCCAGACCGCTATTTGCAGCTTAATTGAGATGAATTTTTTTTTTTAACTTCGATCGCAGTGAATCAAACCATTTCCCGATATCGCGCCCTGTACGATTCGCTCAGCCTGGACTTGTTATGTCGTTTGAAAAAAAAGTGTCGAAAAATACGAATTTCTTCAAGAGTTATGAGCACGCAAAGTATCTTGGGTCAAAAAGACCCATGGCAGTATCGCCCGCCGCTGAAAAAAGGCAGTACAGCCTACAGTTCAAACTGTCGATTAATATTTTTGTTATTTGTAACGTTTATCCTACAAATAACGAAAAACTCTTGGATATTAGAAAAAAATCACTTCGCGATGTGCGTATTTTGTGAAATTATGTGAAACAGATTAATTAAATGTAGGCAGGTACTTACCAAGATCGAATAAAGATCCGTTAAATCTGCTCTCAGTCGAGGATTAAATCAGGTCCGGTTAACTTCGACGAGTTTAAAATCCTCGGACGATTTGATACGGAAGCGGGTATTAAAAAAATCCGATGAAAACGACGAGTGTCCACGGTTGAGACATAAATATTTCAATGATACAAGATATCGCGTTGTATATGCACGTATTGTTCATCGTGTATTCGTTCCCGAAGCTATTATTAAATACAAGTCAGAACGCCAGGATGCTTTGTTACATGACACTGGTGTTGTTTGATCTGTGCAACGAAAGAACGAAATGTAAGTCCCTAAGTAAATGGTGAATTTCTTTGTTAGCACCAGCCAACGTTGTGCTCTCAAGGTTATTGAACTAACGATCGCACTTGAATAATTACTTGATCACATAATTTCAAAGTATTTGGTCGTTTTGGTTAGTATTTTTTCATCCCTTTCGCGGCATAAATATCGTTTGGGATCCATTGGTCACTTGTTTGAAAACTAAAAACTTAAAGCCTTTGACTTAGAGCCACTCGACTGCAGCTGGGACTCCTCCCAATCCCGAATATCTTAAGGTAGTGGAAACGGAATAAAATATTATAAAAGTTCATAAAAGTTTGTTATCGTAATGATTATAAGTGAGTAATCATTTTTTGCTGTTTATGCTTGAAATTTGTTGTGTATGTGTGTGTGTGTTTTTTTTTGTTGTTTCTCGTAATACAAGATCTACGAAACAACATTTAGCGGTATCGTAACTTCGCCCGGATAAAATTTATATCCATATGTATAAGGGCGCCGGTCCATTGTATAGTTTCGCGATTTGCCACCAATTTTTTCTTTCACGAGGTGGCTGTAAGTCCCGTTTATTCGATAGCGTATAACGCATAACTACGAGCCCACTCTGCATAGTTATCGATGCTGTTGCCACATTATCCAAGCTTTTATGCGCATAATTTAAGCACATATATAATTGACCATAGATCTTAGTCTATCGTAACGCTTATACACCGGAAGCTATTAACGTCCACCATTGTGGGGGCGTTGATATCGGTGCTTTCCGCTTCGTGTTTCTTTCCATATTGCGAAAGAGCAACAATAAAAATTGATTCTTCATTCAATTATCATTGATCACTATCGTTGAGTATTTGCACTGTTTATTTTTGGTTTATTCATTGGGTATCTTGGATACGTCATTATTTTTGGCACTTTTCATATTTTTTGCCTCGATTACATTCACTGCTCAATAAATGATGAAATTATTAAGAATCAAATTCAATTTTTCGTTTATTCGGAGATTCAAAAAGCTTTTTATAGTGTCAATGGAATATACATTGGTTCATGGTATATCTTGAGACGTGATAGGATGCAAATATGTATCTGTCAGTCGTGATGTTGATCCCGAGTCCACGGTGCGTTTAATTTGATTTCCTCTTTTTATTCTTTTTCTTTTTCTTCTTCTTCTTCTTCTTCTTCTTCTTCTTCTTCTTCTTCTTCTTCTTCTTCTTCTTCTTCTGCTTCTTCTTCTGCTTCGCACTTTGACTGGTGCGAGTTAACGCGTACGGACGTAGCAGGTTATCGTAAACGAGATTCGTCTCAGGTTGTTGCAGACCATTAGCAAGGGCATAAAATATATACTGCAACCGAATTTTTGCAAATTCTCAAATCGGACAAAGCTTTTCCTTCGGCACGATGTGCGAATAACGGGGATCTGTATAAAAAAGCGTATTCGCGCTCGGGAACAACCGGAAAAGCATTCTTTCTTGACCAATTACTTCCGTCGTTTCCATCGACCGGTACCACTTTAATTCGCACTTATGGCTTTTCCTTATATTTCAAGTTTCGCTTAACTTCTTAACACATCAATTAATAATAATCAGTACAACCGGCAATACTAGTATTCGAGGATATCGCCACCCAACCACGAGGTTTTTTATTCTCATTTACCCTACAATCTTCAACCGGATAAGAAATTCCCGCGTAAATATATCAACCATCAATCACACAAAATCTGCAACAATTAAAAAGCTCCGAATCTTATTATTCGAGTGTATTTTCATCTTTATTCATTTGGATTTATGAATAATTAA
Organism: Rhimphoctona megacephalus; assembly: GCA_963989365.1. Classification (NCBI taxonomy): domain Eukaryota; kingdom Metazoa; phylum Arthropoda; class Insecta; order Hymenoptera; family Ichneumonidae; genus Rhimphoctona; species Rhimphoctona megacephalus. Next base: position 12,169,970 of record OZ022420.1, on the reverse strand, counting down.
TTGAGAAAATACGAAAACGGTAAGCTCGGCTGAACGCGACGGTATAGTGAAGCTCGTGAGACTGTGTCTCTCAACAGTGAGCGACGTATGGCCATACGAGACACCGAGAAAACCGGAGACTGCTGAGCGGGGAACGAAGCAGCAGTGCTCAAGTCGGTGGATGCCCCGATCTCGGGGCGAACTAGTTCGCCACGCCGGTGTTACCACCACGTTGAACCCCAAATCCTGTATAACACACGCCCCCACTCTCTTACCACCGATGGAAGACGATGTCAGACCAATCTTCGGCCACGCGAACTGTCTCGAAACAACTCCTTGCACGAACCCAGCACACGCCACAGCTCATCATGTATACGTCTCGAATATATGCTCGTTTATATATCCTCTACCTTTGATATACCACCTTCTTTTTTCCCCCCTCCACCCCTCCAGCCCTCGGACTATCTCTGTCCTCGGAACTTCATAACATCCACCGACGAACCCCAATTTATACCAACCAGAGCCTAAATCTGTCAGTCGGATTATCTTCAATGATCATCTCCTCGGCAATCTCAATTTTATTAATTGTATTTTAGTTTCACCCTTCGCACATACAGCCGTGTCAGGAAGTATCTTATTTTTAGATGCTGGGTCTGAGAGACCCGTGGAACTTTAATGGTTTTTCAACGATTTCTTATCGAGCAAAAAAAAATGGGAAAAAGTTTTTACTACGAGATGAAAAAAAGGGAAAATCTTCGCGGTTTTGTACTGTAGGCTTGGAAATAAATCGACTCGAAACCGCAGAGTTCGAACTTTTAGATGGGTCTGGATGACTCAGAAGCCGTTTCTACTCGGACTGGGTCTGACAGACCCGGGATAGTTCAATGTTTCTTCAACTGTTTCTTCTTCAACGAAAACTTGAACTATTTTCTCCTAAAAAAGAAGATTGGAAAAATCTTCATAGTTTTCGAGATTCAAGGAATTCAGAAAAAAATCCATTTAAAATTGCTGAGTTGCATGGGTCTAGGAGACCCGGATTATAATCTACTCGGACTGGGTCTGGGAGTCCCCTGCCATTTTAATGATTTTTTATCTAACAACAAATCTGAAATATTTTGTCGCGATCTAAAAAAGGCAATCGAGAAAATGTTAAAAATTTGTTGAATTTGAGATTTTTGATAATACGACACGAAATGGCAGAGTTAACTCTCGAATGGGTCTGGGAGACCCGTATGCCATCTTGCTCGAACTGAGTCTGAGAGACCCCTGCAATTTAATATTTCATCAACTATTTTCTATACATCAAAAATTTGAGCTATTCTGTCACGATGTAAAAAAAAATCAAACTAATTTTCATCGATTTTGCAGTGAAAGGGTTTGAAAAAAATTCAACTCGAAATTGGCAGGGTTAAAACTCTTAAATGGGTCCCGTAGACCCAGATACAAGTTTTACAATTGTAAAATTTTGGCAATTGTACAATTAAGTATCGTAAAAATGAACATTACAAAATTTATAGCGTTTGAGAGAAACATGTTAAATCCAAAAATCGCATTTTTCTATTAAAATCAATTTTATAATTCATTTTGATGATTTTTCAATTTAATGTATCGATGACAGTTCCATTAATCATAAAAGGTACTTAAATAATTTGGTTCGAATTTTTGATAAGTTTTTTTGCTTAATGTTATTAAGTTTGAAATCGAATTTTTGTGGAAATATTTTTTATGGAGTTAACATTTTTCTCCCAATCGCCACAGAAATTCTTCCATTAAAAACACTACCGAAATTATCTCTCGTCTATCATCGCGAGATGTACACCCAAATTCAACAAATAACATTCCTGTGGAACTTCCGAAACATGCTCGGAATATATTAATTGCGTAGAGTCTTGTTTATACTGAAGCGGCGTTTGTAAATATAGCAACTTCCGGCAGTCCCCATTCCTATAATTACAATATTTCGTAATCTTCGTTTTAAGCATGGTGGAATTCACCACAAGTAAAAACTTTGATTTACAACGCTTCGTAAAGATAATCTCTTGTCAATCATTACGAAATGCACTAAATTTCAACAAATAACATTCCTGAAGATATTCTATTTCGGTTGGACAGACATTTTTCCGTTTTAAATAGAACGAATCATTGAATATCTTTACTGGAAGAATTAGTGTGTTTCGCTTTTTTTAAATTGTACACTTTTTTGACTACTTTCAGTGACGATTTATTGCGAAAATCAATTATTTAATTCTACACTTGTGTAGGGAACGAAATAAAAAATAATAGTCTAATTACCCGCTTAATACGTTTCGTAGAAAATCTTTCCCCAATGACATAATTTTTTTTAAATATAATTTCATTAAATTGACCAAAGTATTCGTTTTTTCGGCCAATTTAAAAATACCTGTACATTTTACGAAAAAAGATCGACAAAAAAAATGGAAATGGGCTTTCGATTGTTTATAATTGCAGAACTATCTTATCGACTTTTTCCCAGCAACCAAAGTTTAAAAATTTGGTCCTGAATCGATCCGGATCTCAATGCATTATCTTTTTTTAAGATCGTGCATTAAAGATCCTCTCGAAAAATCTTTTCATTCGAAGTAACATTTAAGCTGAGCTGGTCCAACGAATAATCTCTGCTTCGTAAACCTGCCGCAATTTATTCAACGTCAAACCCATCTTTGCCGCACGGATTGCACGAGTTTTCTTCAGCTACGTATTTCGCGAGAGATTCGTGCATGGCTTTCCATACCACACACATTTACATTTCACCCATCTCCATCGAAGACTTTCTCTCTTCCTCCTCCTTCTCTTCTACGGCCACTGCGACATGCATGTTTACATTGCTGTTTTTCTCTCTTCGGTGTAACCGTTTCCAAGTCCTTAAACCCCACTGGAGCTATACTCGTCGTGTTCTCGAATTATGAACGTCATTTGTGCCTGTCACTACTTAATTAATTAAATACACTGTGCATACACGTTGAAAGAAAAGTCAACAATTCGACGTGAAAAAATCGTCGAAATAAGACGATTGAATAAAAAATGCAAACAAAACAAAGATCGAGGAAAAAAAATGTATTTTTCGAATGAAAAAAGTTGAAAATTCAACTAGCCAATTATCTTTTTCAAATAATTCGTACCCAAAATTAACTCGTATGTTTTACGACTGTAATTTTCATGAACAAAACAAAAAAGAAAATACTGAACATCTTATACGAAATATTTAGAAAGTATAATCTGCAACTCTTGATCAGTCGTTTCTCCGCATCAATAAAATCATCTGGTTTCATATTGATCTATATCAAGCTGTTTTATGGCGAAATTGCTGGCGAGGATGAGATTTTTTTTGTATGTGATGCACCTAACATTCCGGTACTGACATCAACAAATATCAACCGTTTTTCAGGATCTTATGAACCTTTAAAAAAATTATGGAAATCCGTTAAATGGATTAAATTATTACATCGGATTAAATTGATTTATAATCGAGTTGAAATGAATTTGAAGGGCTTTTTATAAAAAAATAAAGAACGTGTATGAATTTATAAAAATTCGTTCGATTATAAATTACATTCCCTCAAAAAGAACATTTTAAAAAATGATTTTGGAGTTTGCATCGTTGGAATGCAATGGTATTTCTTTTTTTTTACGCTTACGAAACGTTTGATCAAACTTTTTTTGGTCTCTTTCAAAAACCCTAGAAAATCACAACATTCCTTTTTGAATTGAAAAGGAATGTTGTGATTTTCTAGGGTTTTTTAGGGTTTCTAGGGTTTTTAAAAGAGACCAAAAAAAGTTTGATCAAACGTTTCGTAAGCGTAAAAAAAAAAGAAATTCCATTGCATTCCAACGATGCAAACTCCAAAAAAATCTGAAACGGACCAATAACCAAAATCAAACCAATTGGTTTGATTTTGGTTATTGGTCCTTTTCAGATTTTTTTGAGCCTATTCCATAACTTCATCGCTGTCAGTACACAAAAAAAAATATTGGTAGTTTCAAAAAAATGAAGAAATATGAAAATGATGAAGAAATTCGAACAAATAAAGAAATTTGAAAATAGCAATAATTTTCCTTATCTTCCAACGATGCAAACACTTCGAGTAACATTTAAAAAAGTGATTAGAATAAAAGTGGGACGAAAGTAAATAAAGACCAAAGTATTCGCCGAAAGAAAAAAGTTTTACTTGTTCCTTTGTTGTACAAAGATATACTCTGTGAATTACAATTAAACAAATATATATATATATATAACAAAAATTAAACGTACATAAAACATATTTACTACAATATAAATATATGAAATATAAGGGGATGGCGAAGGGCTCTTTGACACTGGTTTTTAATCTACGAACAGTTGAACGGACTGTCAAGCAGTCAAGGCGTTTTATGGCATGTAATCGCGGACGAACAATTCAACATTTTCTATTTTTGTTTTTTCTTCTAATTTGTTTAAAATACCATTTTAACTATTATCAAAAAAATGTGTAAAAATATGCGTATCTGATGGCTCTTTTTGGGTTTATATGTTGGGCCCCTTAGAGCCGAATGTTTTGGTAATTAAACTAAAAAAAAAGCAACGAAAAACTGTATCACAAATTTTAGAACACAGACGAAAAACTGCAACGAATTAGAAGTAATTCAAAGATTTTTCTGTCCTTTTTTGCGCACTTCCAAACGATAAAAAAGACGACAATTGCAGTTTAAAAAAAAACACTACGATGTCGGATGTGTAATCAAAATAGTATTCAACATTTTTATCATTTTCTTTTCTTACGAACTTTGTTTAAAATTACGTGCTCGGATCATTTCTCGCTACAATGCGGTACCATTTTTTTTTTTTTTTAAGTAGCAGTACGACAATTCAAAAAATCTTGAATGTTGATATTCTTTTTGTGTAAGAATTTTATTTCACCCGAAATTCAGAGTACTTTGGTTGCAACTTGAAAAGTGCTGAAATTTGTTGCCCTTGGAAAATTGCAGTCTCTATAAAGCGCCACCGTTTATTCACTTCTTGAACAACTTTGGTCGACAAAGCAAGAGCAATTCATTGTCTTTCTAAAATTCGGTCAAAATTTAAGAGCCAAAGTACCCTGAACTTGCTGTAGTGAATAACTGTAACCCTCAAACACCAGTTTATGTCAGCCAGCTGATTCTACTGCATATGGGTCTGAGAGACCCAATGCTTTCTTTTGTTTATATTTCTCAATATAATTGACTATTTGTTTCAACGTTTTGTTTTCTCAATCAATACACTCAATCATTGATTTGATGAATTTTGATATATTGGAAAAAATTGTGTTTTTACACGGGTCTCCCGGACCCAGTGTGGGGTTTAAAGGATCAATTCGTTTTTATACATGTTACACGACGTATAATTCGATTATTTTTATCACGATTAATCCGTAGCTCAAAATATCTGTCTTTGTAATGTGTTACGATAAAACTGTATTCTCGCTGTTCTTAATTTCTACAAATACTGATACTTTGACAGACAATACTACACCGTCAAAGAATTATTACAATGGAAAAATAATATTGAGTTTATATTGGAAGAGACTATATACAGTATACAGGATTTTCCATGACCAAAGCTACCAAATGTAAATTCAAAAGTTTCGTAACGAAATTCGAGCCGAAAAGTTTAGTACATAATTTTGATCAGACTTTTATCGTGCATACTACGGAAACGGTTGGAGATACAGAAAAATGCCAGAGGAACAATCTTGTAGAGCATAAAATTTCCTACAAAAAAGCTCCTGGCAACATTTTTCTATCTACAGTAGTTAAGTTCTGGGAGAGGATCGAAAAAATACCTCAACAACGTTCTTATGCATGTTGCTTGGAAACCACGTATTTTTTCGATCCTCTCTGAGGACTAAACTCTCGCGGATAAAAAAGTATAGCTGGGAATTTTTTGTAGAAAATTTAATACGCTATAGGATCGGTTTTATGGTTTTTTGCACTATTTCCAATGATAAAAACATTACGAGACTTTTCGACTCGGATTTTGGATCTGAAGTTTAGTTTAACTTTTGTACGATTGATCGTGGGCCATCCTGTTCAATAAAACTTTGGCGAGGTGTACATCAACGCCATTAATACGTATATAATCACAGCGAGAGTTTACAGATTAGTAAAATTTTGTCGATCAATATTTTTCTGCTTTGACTCTTTTTTCAGTGATTTATTTACATTGTACTTGTTAAGTGTCAATGATTCGATGAAAAGATTTGATGAGGCTCAGGGAAAACTTTCGATCGAAGCTTGGATAAAGGATCAACGATAGCCCAATTTCAAGGTCTATTTTTTTACTCAATTTTCACATTATTTGCATTATTACGACAATACGAATAAAAAAAAAACATTTAAGCTTGATGTTTGAGGGAGAACCTCGATAAAACTTGCAAATCGTTGGAGCCTTTTCCAACTATGACAATACTTTGGGTGAATGTTTCTAGTGTCTAAAAACTGAGAAATAACTGCGAGCACTGCAGCGCAGAATTATATTTCAGATTCAGAACGCGAAAACCCGAAAAAATGGTTCAACTGCTCAAGTTTTCGTCGACGCCAATCGCAGATATTTTCACACATTTCCATGAGTATTGTTAACAGAAATCAGCATCGGTCTTGTGATCGAATAATTTCTCGCAGAAATACAATTTTGTTCCATTGATTTATTGAGTTATTTGATTTTTTTATGTAATAAATTTACAGAAAATTATTTCTTTCGAGTTTGATTAATTCTTAACATTGTTTTCAAATTGAGAAATAAACCTCTTTTTATTTAATCCAAAAGATTTTCGTTACACCAATAAATCGAAGAAAAGTAATTGTATTTCTGCAAAAAATGATTGAACGATAAAATTCATGCTTTATTTTTGTTAATAATACTCATAGAAATGTGTGGAAAAATCTGCGATTGTGAACCTCGAAAACTTAGGTGGTTGAATCATTTTTTCGAGTTTTCATTTTCTGGGCCGTAAAAATAATTCGGTGTTGGGGTTTTGGCAGTTTTTAAACCCATAATATTTTCACAGTTGAAAAATCAAGATAATTTGAAAATTTCGTCCAGGTCTTCCCTCAAACATTGTCTTTTATTAAAGGCGAATTTAAAGAGAATCGCTATATTGACTTTCGAGATTGTTAACGAGTTTCGTATGCCATCGTTTTCACTTTTAACTTCGCAATTAGATCAATCAAATACCCATTATTTTGTGGGTCTTTCGTGAGTTGAAGTTTGCAGCAAAAAGTAATATTCGTTGGGAATTTTTGTCAATGGAATCAAAATTGGAAATAATTCTATGAAAAAACGCGAAAAAAAGCCATTTTTTTTCGTGTATTAACCGATTGTTTCGAACAATTGCTCAACAGTTAATTACACTTTCATCTCTTAACTAAAGAATTCGTTGACATTCTTAAATAAGTTAAATAAAAAATGTTTGAAAGAGAGATAAAAATCGCATAACTATTGCAAATCTAATCGAATTACTTTTTGCCACAATTCAATCTCCAAAAGATTCCGGAATGGAGACTAAAATATTTTTGGCCTTTTTATCATTTGCTCCTTTGTTTTTATCATATTTACAATAAAAAGAAAACTAGAACATCCTTTTTCAATCCTGCGACGATCCACCCGGTTTAGCTTTCGTTCTGCGACGTGCCAAGTCCGACATTACGACTGGACCGACGTGGAGTGATCTTGAGCTGTTAGTCATCGCTCTATAAGTTGCTGCTACTTCGTCCTAGAAAAAAAAAAAAAAAAAACCCATTTTGTAATTGAATCCGATTTCTTTTTTTATTCAAGTGAATTGTAAGTTTCGGGTGCAGATTTCACGCCTGAAAAACGTTTCAGCGACAAAAAAATGGTGTTCCTTATTCAAACAGAGTCTTAAAATCGTAAAAATTGCATTTTTCCATTGACTCTTTACCATGACAATCTTCGATCATTAAATTCACGAGTTAGTTTTTAACATCACGCATGTCCCTCCTTAATTTAAAGGGTTTTCGAAGAGTACGAGAAACCAAATGTACCTTTAGGCTGAGAGGATCTATTGCAAGATCAGACAAATTTTTCTGCGGAAGTCTATGTCGATTCGACAACCACGGAGCTTTGAGAATCGATGATGCCGTAGGCCGTCGACGGGGTTCAATGTGTAGCATTCTTTGCACAAGTTCCTTCGCCTCTTTCGATATTTGCATCCATATTCCAGTTTCGAGATCGACGAAACCAGGACCAATACGATCTAATATGTCACTCGCACTATCCCCTGGACTGTTGGGAAATGGTGTTCGCCTGTTTCGAAAAATAAGATATTATTATACATTTTTTGTTTGTACCGGAAGTTTTAATAATTGTTAATTCTTCATTACATTTTGCTCCAGATTTGAGGGCTCAAAAACCCGTATTTAGCCCTAGACTCCTACAAGCGGATCGAAAACGACCCCAATTCTTTGAGTACAAACTTTTCTTTTGCATTTTTTCGAAACTTTTTTACGTTTTATAAAGTTTTCAACATTAAATATTCACCAAATGCAACTTTATCATACACGATTCTCTTCGTTATCGAAAAACGAAGAGAATAATGTATAGTTAAACCTTATTATCGCATACGAGGAACATTTTATGCCAAAGAGAAGATCGGGGTCGTCTTCGACCCCATTGTAGGATTTGCATTCGGAAAAATATTTTGTAGGGGTCGAGGGTAAAGATTTGCAATTGCAAAAATATTTGATTCAAATCCAAATCCTTTATATGTTGGTAAATACTCAAATATTTTGATAAAATTGAATTATTTAATGTATAAATTACCCAGATAACATGATGTACAACAAAACGCCTAAAGACCAGATATCACAAGCAGCGTCGTAGCCCTGACGTTTGAGAACTTCAGGCGCCACAAAATTAGCGGTGTAACAAGGGGTCATCAATAAGCCATTCTCAGCGCGAAGCTGTTTAGCAAAACCAAGATCACATATGCGCAAAGTGCTAGGATCGCCGCCAGGCTCCGAATACAAAATATTCGATGGTTTGAGATCCCGATGAACGACCTGAAATATTATACGAAGATAATAAATAAATGTATCAACAATAAAAAAAAAAATTTATTGTTTACCATTGGGTCATTTTGACCCAGGCAAATCTTTTTTCGACATTGGGTCATTTTGACCCAGGCAAATCTTTTTTCGACATTGGGTCATTCGTTCAGCCCGGAGTTGTTTTATTGTTGAAAAACAAATGTGTCGAAATGTGTCGTATTGCCTGGGTCTTGTAGACCCGGTTAAATATTAATAACGTACCCCATTTTCGTGCAAATAATTAACAACATTGGCGATCGTGTAAGTTACTTCTGCTGCTTCTCTTTCACTAAAGTTCCGACGTTCTATCAAGCGATCCAACAACTCGCCACCTCTCAATAATTCCAAAACTAAATACACCCGTTTTTCATCCTCGTGTACCGCTCGCAAGGATACGATGTGAGGATGCCTTCCATATCTCAGAAGAATCTCTATTTCTTCCGTCGGATCACGTTTCGCTTTTTCTATCACCTGCGAAAGAAATTTCGTCAGCAAAAAATAGACAGAGTTAATATTCTTCGCACATACATCCCTGAAAAGTTTGAAAGCATCATTGCTACATAATAATATTCATTTGTGGTTTACACTAGCGTCGTAAAGAATAAATCAATAAATTTTTGAGTTTTATTATCGAATTATCTTTATTAACTTAATGATTTCATGTTTTTGAATAATTTTCTAAACCACAGTAGTATCTTAGAGAAGAAATTTTAGGGTTTAGAAATTTTTTATCAATGTCCTACCTTTTTATTCAAGTTTTATTTAGTGAAACGCTATTTATTTATAAATTCGGAGAAAAACGAAATTGCATTGCTTTCAAACTTTTGAACGGTAGTATGGATTCAGTGATTAATTTTTAAAAAATACCTTAATAGCACATTCGGTGTTCGATGCTTTGTGAAGAGCCAGATGCACAATGCTGTAACTTCCGTTACCAATTTCCTCTTTGAACTCATATTCATCTCGAACCGAGAGACTGCTCACAAATTTGGGGATACTATTGCTTATAATTTCACAATGTTTCTGATCCGGACTTTTCGTGTGTTCTTCCAACAAGCCTGGAGCTATGAAGCTGAAACCACGAAACAACTCGTGGGCACTCGCGCTCGGTGGCACTCCCGGAGAATCTATAAATAAACTTTCTACTTCAAGTTAAAATCTTCCTAGAACCAAATTCTCCAATCGCAAAAGCAAATTCAATGAAATTACGTGAACTTTGTTCACAAGAAATGGCGAGTTAATTTCGTAAAGTTTTAATTGATCGAAACATTCTTCTGCACTAATTTATAATGGATTTTTCCAAAGTAATTAATCAAACGAAACTCATTTTCGAATCCAGAATATAATCAATATGATATCGAGTTGAATATTCGAAACAAATGATCAATCATCGATGAAATATTTGTTAATTATGAACATTAGTAACAAACACTATTTTTGTATTAAGTTTTCTTCTTAAAATTTTTCATTCACCTCAAAATAAATTACTAATTTTGTAAATTAAAAATTCACTTACCTTTAGGAGTTTTGCTAGTAAATTCACTGTCAAAATAAAGTGCATCATCCTCCTGAGTCACTGCGGGTCTGAATGGTGGAGTTACTTCTTTCCTAAAAAGAGCGTCCCAGTCGATCGGTGAAAAAAAAGCATGGCTTTTTATTTCCTCGACCCCGCCTGTGAACGTTGTAATTTGCAATTGTTCTTATAGTAAAGAAACACTTGTTATGTTAATAAATGGAAGAATTTTGAACTCACCAACACCAAGTCTATTGACTGGATTTCTTTTGAAGAGAGCTCGTAAAAGTTCTTGGGCTGCTCGTGAAATATTGAAGGGCATGCCCAATTTAGCTTTTAAAATTTGTGTCATCGTCGCTTTTCTGTTTGCGCCTTGAAACGGCAGTGCTCCAGTTAGCATTTCGAACTGCAATACCAAATAAAACATATACAATTGCTTAAAATGAACGAAAAAACTATTTTCGACTATTATAGTCGATATAATTTAAGGGGTTATACGCAGTTGTCATAGGCGAAATTCAAGATTATTTTTTCATAACTAAAATGCATTTTTTAATCAAAAACAGAGCGTGATTTCATAGTACAATTATTGAACTTGATATATCATTTTTTTTGCCACGATATAAATTAAAAATTTGTGAGATACAGCAATTCTCCGAAAAAGTTTTTTTTTTGTGGTGACCACGATATCTCAAAAAAGTATTTCACCGATTAGCTTCAAATTTTTAGGGCTCTTTCTACACATGGAGGGTGACTGAATGAACGAAAGATTTTTCGAAATTTCGATTTCTATCAAAATGGCAGTGGTTTTACTGACAAATCTTTTTTTTCGTTTTATAAAATCCTCGTATTTCCTTAATAAAACAGCAAGTTTTCATAGAAAAAAATCCTTCGTTCATTCAGCAGTCCTCCATGTGTCGAATGAGCCCTAAAAATTTGAAACCGATCGGTGAAATACTTTTTGAAATATGGTCATCGCAAAAAAAAACTTTTTCGGAAACTTGCTGTACCTCCCCAATTTTTAAATATATCTTGACAAAAAAAAATTATATATTAAATGTAATGATTGTACTATGAAATAACTCTCTGAATTTGATTAAAAATGCATTTGAGTTATGAAAAAAAAATTTTGAATTTTGCCTATGACAACTGCATATAACCCCTTGAGGATTTAAAAAATCATCAACGATCTAACCATAAGTACTCCAAAACTCCACCAATCCGCTGCGAACGAATGTCCCCGACGATTTACAACTTCAGGTGCCATGTATTCGACAGTACCGCAAAACGAGTATGTCTTTGTGTCATCCAACGGTTGTTTGCTCAAACCGAAATCCGTTAGTGACAAATGACCTTGAGTATCTAACATTATGCTGTACGAAATATTTCATTAAATTTAATTAATTGCCTTCATACACAAATTTTTTATTCAATCGTTCAATATCATGCTTGGCTAACTTACTTTTCAGGTTTGAGATCTCTGTAAATTATTCCTAGCCTGTGTATGTGGCCAAGAGCCAGAGCAAGTTCGGCTAAATAGAACTTCACATCTTCTTCCGTGAACATTACCTACAAAGTCATATATTTCATAAATTTTACGTCAATACATTAATTATTAGAGGAAAATATGATCTAGTTTATAAAGAACATTTGCAATCTTCTTTCTAAGGATATTTAAGGGGGTACATGTGTCCAGAATTTTGAAAATGTCGATTTTTTTATCGCTTTTTTTCTTCAAACTTTCAAGAACACAGGAAAAAATTTATTCACAAATTCCAGCCGGTGACAAGGGTATAAAAATATGTTATAACGTCCAAGAAACTCGTTTTTCTCGGAACTAATTTTTGTGCTACGGTCCACGTGATACCTGAAAGAGTTTTCAATACTTTTTAATCACGTTTTTTGCAAAATTTCGAAATCGTTTACTCTGTATTCTGTTGAGTCAGTTTTTTTGATATTTTGTTTGGAAATTTATTTACAAACAATTAAAGAGCCAAAATGTTTGTAAAGAACGCATATACAGTGGCGTGCAAAAGTTTCGGGCCACCTTATTTTTTCCAGTTAATTGATAAAATATTTTATTTCTCCACTCGTTCATTGTTAAAAATATTCAAGAGAGTTAGAATGAAGGTAACAACGTCGTATATGCTATTTAATGATGCCGTATTTTTTGTGTACTATGTGGAATGACTTTGGTCGGTGTGCAAAAGTATCAGGCCACTATATCGCCGCGGCTTCATACGCACGGTTTGTTTACATTTTTTTCCTCATTAGTTTCAAAACATGTCCTAGAATGGAAAATCAGTCTCCTTTCTCCCACAATGCCGAAACTCACGAATATTTAGCTTCGTGAAATCGTGTTAAAACTTTCGTCAGAAGGAAAAAGTTCTCGTGATGTTGCGGAGACTTTATCTATTGGCAAAAGTACCCTTAATCGTATTATTACTAAATATAAATTAACAAACTCACTGTGTGACAAAAATCGGAGCGGTAGACCGCGAAAAATTTTGAATCGCGTCGACAAAATTATAAAAAGGAAGTGCATTGTAGATCCACGAAAAAGTGCTGCAGATGTTTCCCGCGAATTGCGAAGTGAAAATCTAGCTGATGTTAGTCGGAGTACGATATCTCGACGTCTCAAAGCTGCGGGGCTAATTGGACATGTTGGTGTAAAAAAACTATTGATTAGCAAAAAGAACAAGAAGGCTAGATTAGACTTTGCGAAAAAATATCAGCGCTGAACAGTATCAGATTGGCGGAAAGTACTTTTTTCCGATGAATCCAAATTTCAATTATTCGGAAGTGATGGTCGGAAGTACGTAAGACGTCCAGCAGGTACCAGATATAATGTAAGGTACCAAATTCCTACCGTAAAACACGGTGACGGAAACATTAAAGTTTGGGCGCGTTTTCTGATGATGGCGTTGGTCCGCTGGTGGAAATTCATGGCAATATGGATGCTGCAACGTACAGGGACATACTACAAGATCATATGCTCCCATTTGCAATGAAAAATTTGCCGCGTGGTTGGGTTTTTCAACACGATAATGATCCGAAACACGCTTCGCGTCTTGTTAAAAATTTTCTTCAAAGCCGGAAAGTCCGCCTTCTTGACTGGCCATCACAATCACCGGATTTAAATCCTATTGAACACCTGTGGCAAGACCTCAAGTATCGTGTTCGAACGAAAAATTACTCCAACAAAACGGAATTGTGGAACCATTTGCGAAGTGAATGGGAAAAATTGCCACAAGAACGAATCAAACAACTAATTGGGTATATGCCTCATCGGTGCGCCGCAGTCATCGCTGCTAAGGGCATAGCAACAAAGTATTGAGTCGAGTGGAGAAGACCAAGACATGCTTCCTTATTTTTCAAGTTTTTTGTTATTTTTTTCATGCCCAAAAGTACGCGGTCCAATACTTTTGCACAGCCAGTCATAAAAAATTATTGAACAATTAATGATTTAAGATCGATATCAATGTATACAACCTATTGTTTCTAAATATAAGTGATTACGTGTTGTCATTACTCGTTTGTTTTTCTCCCACCACCATATTTCTGTTCAATGTGCATAAAAAATAGGGTGGCCCGAAACTTTTGCACGCCACTGTATAATTGGTAAAAACCACAAATTGCCAATTTTTTTTGTAAATTAAAAAAGTTGGTTTGACAGACTAAAAAAACCACACTATATCACAAAAATCTTTTCGATTTTTTCAAATCCATTCCTCTTCGAATGGTTTATCATGCCAACAGCAAAAATGTTCTATTTTGCTGGTGATTTAAACAACATCGAATATGGTATTGCATTTACTGCAAAAAGAATTTGAAATAAATTTTTTCCGACACCTGATGAATCAATTAATAACGTGTAATTGATATTTTATTGTATTTTTTTCAATGTATTTAAAAAAAAAAAAAAAAATCCGGGAAACCTCTAATTTTTTTGGGCGGTGGACATATGTAATCCGTTACCCCGTCAGCGGTCGTGCTACGTACACTTTAAACATTGGTCCCGCGATGAGAGATTTTCTCACACGTATAGTTTCAGGTGCTTAATTTGATAAATAGGAACGTGAAAACAATTTCGCTATAATAATTGTGGCTGTTAAATATTTTTATTTTTCAAAAACCATAAATACTATAATATAATTGACACTAAAAACGAAAAAATAATAATTAAAAAAATTCAAAAACAAAAATAAAATTTTTTTTTTAACTCTTCTATCATACAGAAGAATAAATTTGGTGGAGATAGAAAAAATTTCAAATGCTTATGCCATTAAAAATTTTCGAGTAATCATCGTTTTAATATAAGTGTGAGAAAAAGTCTCATAGCACGGCCGTTGACGGGTTAATATGTAAACGAAAAGGACAATTAACATCACATGAAATTCTGAGTTTCGCATTTTTAAAACAATAAACAACGCTTTTATCGAAGGAACAGTTGTTCGGTGAGGCAGAACTTTTCTATAATCAAGTGAACAAAAATTTAACACGCAATTACACAGAAAATTGGATTTGCGGTCAAGGCAAAAGAAACCACTAGAGAATTTGAAGTAACAACAAACAATGCAAGAGTTAAAGAATCAATAAGATTATTTACATGGAAATAATTGTTATAATTAAACACTAATTATTCATTATAAAAATAAATATATATTGACCTCTTTTGAAAGTCGAGAAAAGAGATCGCCACCTCTGAGAAAGTCAAGAATCAGATAAAGCTTGCCTTCAGTCTGGAAAGAATAGTGCAAACGAACGATGAAGGGATGCTCAACATCCACTAGAATATTGCGCTCCATTTTTGTTCGTACTCTGTCTTGTACTGGGGATTAATATTAATTACAAAAGTTGTAAGTTATTCACGAAATACCATTTTTTTAAATCACACTTATATTCCACTTTTTTTAATACCTCAAATATTAATTAATCGATTACCTTTCAGGGTAGCTTTTCTAAGAACCTTCATCGCATATAATGTTCCCTTATCTCTTCCTACTATCTTCCGTACTAGAAAAACCTGTAAATGATAAATATAACATCCATAGTTACTTGGAAAAAAATTCAATCGCAATTTTCATTCTTTCTACACAAAAATCATTCTATTGACTTTTGAATATTTCTTATTATAACAAAGTAGACAAAATTCGGTGGTATCCCAATATTTTTATCAACCCTTGAGTTGAAACTGATGAATATCAAGACTTAAAAAAATCGTGTATTATTTTCAAGTATTTTTCAATAAAACAGAACAATTTGTTTAACGAATAAAATATATTGACATTTCAGAAAAAAATTATTAATATTCAATAGACCAGAAGTTTCAATTTGCGCTGAAACTTTACTTGGGGTGTTTGAAACCCCAAGTGTACTTTAAGGGTTAATATTCTATAAAAATTTATCAATTTTTCAACTTTTGGTTACGACCACATTTTTTAAGCCCCAGATGTTACTGCCACGGATCTCTATTACCCAGGCAACATTGTGCGTTAATAACTCTTGAAGGAATTGGTATTTGTCAAAACTTTTTTTTTTTAAATAGAACAACTCCAAAGTTAAAACGATTCCAAAGAAGTCCCAGTTTTGAAAAAAATGCATCTCAGTTTAGTAACAATTTGCTGTTTTGGCCTGGGTCAAAATAACCCAATGACAACACTGAGATTATTGTTTCAAAACTAGGAAAATAATTTTTTTAATTCTACGAAACTATGCGTGCAAATACCAGCTCCAATTTAGCACAGAAATTTCTTCGTATTTCTCGTACAGATAAAAAATTTGAATAATCTCAATTTACTTCAATCAAGTCGTTCTTACCTGGGTCAAAATGACCCAACGATAGTAAACAGTGTTAACCATTTTTATTTAATTCCAGAATTAAATATTACGCTTATTCGTTCTTTTTTGAGAAAAAAATAGTTGCGATAAGGCACAAAATAGGAATCAATAAACGTATGACAACCTTTCCGAAGGATCCCTGTCCAAGAACCTTCAACAGTTCAAAACAACGAGGATCAGCTTTTTCGTGGCCATCTCTAACGAGTTCTCGCACTTCGATTTCGTGGGAGTTGTCGCAACTGACGGACTCGTCATTATCATTGGTATTCGGATGGAATGAAGCAGACATAGCTTCTTCCTGATTTTCAGCTGGAAGAATTTCTGGTGTTCGCTAAAAAAAAGTATACGTTCGTAAAAATCGATAAGTTTTGATCGTAACACGTGTAAAATGACGTTGAAATTTTTGTGTCACAAGATTCGTATGTTTTGTTTTTTTACGATTTTTATTTATTTTTTGCTGATAAGCGACACTGTTTTGAAAATTGTCATTGAAGATATGGATTTTTGATTAATAAATTTAAATACCTTTTCGGTTATTTGCTGCTCATTCCAGGGAATCGTCGTTATCGCCAAAGGCATTATATGTTTACAAAACCGCTGCTTTATCAACGATACACTATTTCAACGTACTGCCACCGAACTATTATTTATTAAAGAATGTAACTGAAGGATTTTTGAGGATTTCAATAGTTTTTATACACAATTCTTTAGCACGTATGTTCAAGATCGCGAGTACTAGATAAGCCGATGTCGAACGCGCCTTTGCGAGATGATAAAGTGACAAGCATACACAAACGCACTCACACCTTCACATCACACATACCATCGCATTCAAGTGGCAACAAGTCACCAGTAAGTTCGCAACTATATGGACGGGTTGTTCTGGTTGTTCCATCCTCTAGGTCAGCCCATCTGGCAGTTAAAGGTCCGCGCGGGCGGGTTGTTCCAACTTCTACGTAGCTTATCTGGAGGTTCAAAGCATTGACTTGCAGACCTTTATTTGTCAGAAGATAGGCTTATCTAAAGGTTAGAACAACCCGCCCTGCAAGTCAAATAAGCTACCTACCTAGAAGTTGCAACAACCCGCCCTATGGGGTGAAAATTTGAAGTTACTTTACACGTACATTCCGAATCAAAAATAATATTTTCATTTAAACATTTCATTGTAAAATTATCATTTTCATTATTTATTGTTTTTATTTATTTATTATTTATTTTATTTAGTTTAGTTTAGTTTAACTTTTATTTAGTTTATTTATTCATTATTATATTATTTCATTATTACATTTTTTGTGATTATATTTTTATTCATTTTTACTCTATATTACTTATATTTATTTACATTATTATTATTATTATTTGTAGTCCATTTCACGTCACGATAAAATTTATAACATTTTTTTATTGCACAATCTTAGGTTAAAATTTTTTTAAATAATTTTGTAGCATTATTATTTTAATGGAAAGGTAACATTTCGAAGACAAGTCAATTTTTTAGCACATCGTTTCGAAATTGTGATGTAATTTGGACAGGAATGTACAATCATAACGGCGACCAACCCCAGGGTAGTATGTATGGGATAGGGCTTATTTGGCAATTCCCGAAACGCTGATTGGTCGATCGTTTCGGGAACTCGATTCTAGAGAGAAGGAGTGGACACAGCGTGCTTTAGAATTGTACCGGAATCCCAGCCAGAATAACGGGCGGCGCTGTGATCGGAAAGATCATAGCAATACGCATATTGAAATCAGACAGGAAGGCTAGGTAAAGGAGTGGACACAGGCCGTATTCCAAAACCTGCTGCCAGCGTTGCGAGTCCTATTCGCTGGGTGCACGTACATATACTTCTTAAAAAATAAGTGTGTATTGTGTATACGTTAAGCCTCCAAAAATGTGGAGCCTGCTTTTAGGTGGCGCTGACAGTGTGCATGAATACGTAACACACTGATAATTAAATAGTATTCGTAAATTTGCGCACATAGCGAATACCAAAGCACGTACTTGCAGTACTGGCAGCAGATTTTGGAATACGGCCACAGCAGAGACTAGGAGGGAGATCTCCGAAGACGGGGTTTTTGGGGCGGCAATAGTAAGGGCGCTATTTCGTAGCGGTCAACTCGGGAAGTATGAGTTTATCCTACGGAACTCGGCCAAGCCTGCAGATTCTTACTCTACTGCAAACGGTCGATATAACAGGCTTATCCTACGCAATCCGGCAGAGTTCATATTTTTATCCCATTCCGCTCGGCCAATACGACCGAGGTGGATGGGATAAAAATATGGTGGGACCGACCAATGCTCCTGCGATGGGTTACTTTTTTAATTTTTTTTTCTTGCATTGAACCGATATTATGAATTTCATACCGTTCTCCATTGTCTGCATTCTCGATAAATTTCCGTACTCTATTTTTTAGTTTTATATTTATGCTCAGTATACTATATACAGTACAATAATCATTTAGCGACGAAGTAGCGTTTTTTTTTGCAGCATCTCCAAAATAGGCACTAGGCAAATGAATTATTACTATGGTTGAACACTTATTAATAAACAATCTATTTAGTTCAATAAATTTCGAATAATTTTCTAACTTGTTTGCGTCTCAATTCTAATATCTGTGGATTCGATGCAAATTTCCACGTATTCTCAAAAGCTGTGAGCGACTCGTTAAAAAAAGGACGTAATTTTGCTATGCCTCTATATATAACGGCTGGTGGCAGAAGGTTGTCGAAGAGGAGATGGGAGAAAAAAACAAGGCGATTAGATGAAGCGCACAATATATTCTTTGTGTTTTATTTTTAATTTTCCGAACATGTTACATAACGATAACATTAATTATAGAAAAAAGTAAAGAAATGAAAGAGTGTAAATTGTACCTACAATTCAATAAAGCCAAACTGATTCTCCTGCAACGTATTGATGAAAACAACGTTTTTAATTTAACATCCTGTTTTCTGCGACTTCCTCAAGCAACAACGACTTAATTGACGCAACATGTATTTTTATTCAATGCGTAAATGAAAGTAGCTTCGTCTGCAGTAAATTCAACTCAAATAATTTGAATTGCTCAAGCCAAAAAGTTTTTTTAATAGTGTAAGATCTTTGAAGTGTAAACAAACTATGGACACAAAAAAATAATATGTAAACAGCGCGTATAAAGGAACGTTAGCTCGACCAAAACAAAGAGCTGAAAGCACACAATCCCCTCTTACCAGTGCTTTAGCACAACAATAAGAGACGTTGATGAAAGACGCTGTACTGAAATAAGTTTCACTTCGCACGTTCATTGCATAATCTGAATTATTTAAAGTAAATGCTTATGGTTTATGCCAAAAAATATTATTGATTTTTTTAATCCAAATTAATTATGGGGAATAAAAAAAAAGGCAGAATCACTGATTTTTGTCAATACAAAGGTTGCCAAAACGGGCGTTTTACAACGAATTCGCGTTTGTATTATTTTCCAGCAGCGAATGATCCTCGGTATGATTATTGGATACAACATACAGGTATCGTATATTACTTATTATATTAAAAAAAATATATACAGAAAAGCTTTTACTTGACTATTCAATATAGATACTTGTAAAAAATCGAAAGCGTTCGGCGCTCCAACAACCACAGTATTTTTTACAGGTTAATATGTAGAATTTTTCAACGATTAGTGCTCGTTAGAAGTCCCTTGGCTATTTTTTGCATTTTTCCTCCATTATGCGTTTATCTGATTTTAATTTCGTACAAAAGTTCAATTTATTCATAAATCTGTGACCCCTTGCAAAATGGAACAAACTGAATATCGGTTCAGACCGGTTACGAGATGGTTAAGAGAAGATAAACTTTTCTTTGGAGATGTTCTTTTTCTTCGAAATATATATGAGTTATTCATTATCGGGAAGATGCGTAAAACAATATATCACAACATGAATAAAAACGGAGGTGAACACCGTTTTCTGAAGGTTTACCGAGAAAAATCCTTGAAAGTTAACTCTAGATTCACAGTACAATTTCTACCACCTTACTCACACCCTATCGGTCAGTAGACTGACGATTTTATCGCTCTATTACATTGTAACAAGCGCGTCTATTGAGATTTAATGGCATTGAAAATGAAACGCCAAATTCCGACCAATCCAGAAAAGGTAGAACCAAAAAGTCGTTTCGTGATCACCAAAAGACATGCGTTGAACTAAAGATGAAAATGTAGTATTTGACCGTAGAAATGATCAAATCTTTTCTTTAATAAATAGCAATATAGGGGGGGGGGGGGGGGGGAAGTGGGACACTCCTTGCAAAATGAAAATGAAAAAAAAAACGAATTTGTCGGGAAACGAAATTTTATATATTACATTAGCAAAAGAACACTATGAACAGTACTGTGAATATGTTTGGACATTACTAATTTTTTATTGAGGCTTTATAATTACCAATGATTTAACAGTAGAAAATCTATTATTATTATGAATTATAGAAAATAAATCCACAAAAAAAGAGTTTCAATTATAATATAAGTCTGCACACCGACAAACACATAAAAATTTTTAAAACATTTGTTACTTATTTCTCAATTATTATTTTTTAGTCACACTACAGGAAACAATAGATGAACAAAAAAATTTAATGAATTTTTCAGTGTTTTTTCATAGGCAGTGAAAAAGTGTCGCTTTGAAATGAAAAAAAGTATTTCGAAGCTTGAAGTTTCGAGTTTTAAGATCTTTCGACAATATTTTTTTATTTTAAGCTACGGTTATAGAGGAATCAACAAACATACCTGGAGGAATTAAAAAAATTCCAATTTTTTTTTTCACCAATGTTCACGAACTCAGAAATTTGTTTTCATATTTAATCAATGCATAGGTCAGATAACTTGTTTATTCAGCTTTAATTTGCTCATTTAAAGGTCTCCGTACGACTATTGGTTACTAAAATATTGATAGTCAAATAAAAGATAATACTTTTGTCTTCAATCATCGATATCTCATCAACAAAATGTCGCACAGTGAATTCAAGGACGGTTTTGATAGCTTGAAAAAATTGAATTGAAAGAATATTGAAAAACTGACTTTTGCGAAATCGATTGATCGAAGAAGGGGCCATGAAAACATTATTATTTTTTTTTCTTACTCATACAGGTTTTATTTAAATTTCTTACAGGCAATCCAGCGGTTAAAAGTATGCCTCCAGGTACATTACGCGGAGCCGGTATATGCGAATCGCATTTCGACGCTAGCTGTTTTAAACCAAATGGGAATTTGATAAGGAACTCGATTCCCCGACCATTTTATGATGCTGATCCGTATGAAGAAGGAAATGTAGGTACGAGTGCCACGACAAGTGAAATTCCCGTACAGGTACAAGACATTGGAAATAGCGCAGCAGTAGAACAGCCTGATGATGATCATGTCAATAGTCGTTCCTTCATTAGTCAATCTCCGATACTGTTAGATTGTCATAATAATCGCGATCTGACCCAAAATCTGAAAGAAAAAGAAAATGAAAGGAATGAAAACCCATTGGTTGTATGCCCTAAAAGAACATACAGTGTTCCAAAACTCCATTTCACCGAGGACGATGAAGTCATGGAGTGGACATCGATTGAGCCGGAAAATGGACGGAACGGATTGAGCCCATCCGCGAACATTACAAAAAATGAAGTTGAAACTCTACGAGATGAGGTGAAAACCTTACGCGCGGAAAATTTGGAGTTACGTAAACTGAATTCGCAGTTAAGACGAGAAGCTGCTCGCTATTATCAACGAGTTAGGCAGTATGGGAAAAAGTTCTCAAAAATGTCGCAGCGTGTGAAGAAAATGCAAGAAAAATCAAAAAAAGAAAGTTTGGATCAATTCTTGAACCGAAATAATTGTGTGGAACCAGTAGCACGAACGATGATTAAACTTCAGCTGCACAGCAGGAATTCACGGTATAGCAAAGAAGAAAAGGATTTATCGAAACAGTTATTTTATTATTCAGCATCAGCATATACACGATTACGCAATGCTGGATGCACCTTCCCAGCAGAAAGCACTGTTCGATCTTGGATAGCAGAAATTGAAATCAAACCCGGTTTCTGTGACGACATTTTCCGAAAGTTGAAAGAAAAACTAGCAACTATGCCTACGGAAGAGAGAGTTTGTTGTTTAAAATGGGATGAAATGAGTATCAAAAGTTTTGAACAATACTCGAAAAAATTTGATTACATAGAAGGTCTTGTCGATTTGGGTCCTTTGGGGCGCCGAAACGAGCGAGCACGATACGTATTTGCATTCTGCCTCGACGGCTTGAACGCCAAAAATGCTTGGCGTCAGCCATTGGCTTTTTTCTTTTCGGCTAATGGGTTGAAAGCAGATGAAATTTATGCGTTACTCAAGGAGTGTTTGGAAAAGTTGTATGAAGTTGGTGCAGAAGTAAAATTACTTACATGCGACCAAGGGCCAAGCAACCAATCGCTATATTCATCATTCGGCATATCGGAGAAAAATCCTACAGTTAAGATAAACAACCGTCACTACTTCGCTGCCTCCGATTTCCCTCATCTTATTAAGAGTTTAATTAGTACCATGAGGAAATACAATACACTGTATTGTGACGGCAAGGTGATTGCTGCGTACAGTGATTTCATAGAGACTTGGCGACATGACGCTGAGAGTACAACTTCACGATTGCTTTCGCATATTACGGAAGTGCATTTGTTCCCGAATTCATTCGAAACAATGAATGTAAAACGAGCGTTTCAATTACTGAGCCACCGTTATGCAGCAGCGATTAGACTGGCCGGAGCGGATCCGAACGGATTGAAAAGTTTAACTTGGGAAGCTACAGCAGCATTCGCGGAGCGAATGAACGCGGTCATAGATGCATGCAATGCGTATGGGTTATTTTCTAGCAATCCTGCTAAGCGACCTCTTTCCGACAAGAATCCAAACGTAGAAGAAATAATGATCGATTTCGTAATTTGGTCATCGAGGTGGAGCGTTGCAATAAACCCAATGTGCCCTGCTGGAACGATGAAGATACTTCCATGTTTGCGAGAGTTGCCGTTCACAGTACAATCGATATTGAACGTATATCATGACATTCGCAACAGTTATCCGGACTTTGAATTGGCAGCGGGCCTTTGCAATCAAGATTCCGTCGAACATCTGTTTTCAAAATTTCGGGGACGAGGAGGTTTCAACCCAAACCCAACCCCGCAAGGTATTCGGCTTTCGTGGCGACATATTGTGTCAACCGGCTATATTGGTACGAGTACAAAAGGAAATGTACAAGCCCCAAACGGAGTTGCTTTGGTGAATCCTGCCAGCAGAGTAACAAAAATATTCGAACAAGCAAATGATGATTCCCCAATCCTTTGCGAACTCGACGAAGATGTAGATGCTTTGGATATCGAAAAGGCGGCAGAGACTATTGATTTGTTTACGGAAGATCTAGACAATAATAACACAAGTAACCGTACCACGAGCGTATACGAAAAAAATGCTATCGCTTTTTTTGCAGGCTACATAGTATATCGATGTTTGATAAAAAACCCGTGCGATAGATGCCGAGATGACATCTTAAAAAGTCCGATGGATTCCATGACCTCCGCCGACATGTACATCGAGTACAGAGAATACGAAAATGTTGACATTGATGCTCCACCAATTACAAAGTTAAAACGTCCGACTGAAACTTTCGCCGCCATTGTTGAGAATCAATTAAACGCATTCAGTGGAATCGTCGACGAATACTGGCACTGTGAAGGATTGTTACAAAAATTGAAAGAAAGTATTGTAAAGACTACGATGAAATCCTATCCTACTTGGTTTGACGATGATCATCCCTGCAAGGCGCACAGACTACAATTTTTATCGTTCATGCTAAGAGTAAAACTATTTGCTGAAACAAAATACCACAATGCTGCTGCACGGAAATCAAACTCTAGTCAAACGAATCGTACACACAATTCTAAATTGAAAAAGTTTCAAAATATTTGAATTATTCTGTATAGTAGTCAAATAGTTGAGGTAAAATCTCTCCGATATTCGGTTAGAGATAGTTCAACTTGTTACGCGAAAGCTTTATTCTGGTCATTCCCACACACGCCCGAAAAGCTCTAAATTGTTATCTTGTTTCTTAATTTTTCATAGTGAATATTGTCCTCGGTTGTCACCCCGTGTTTCACTGACACGGTGAATAAATGTGAAACAACGCACGAACTATATGCATGTATTAAATTTGGTAACGATATATTGATTGCTGTTGTAATTTCATTTCTTCACATTTTCTGACGTGCTTTTTTTGAAATGAAGGCTATGTGAGTTGTGAGTCTGGAAATTTGCTTCAGTTGTTGTTCACAATTATTAACAAATGCAGGTTGTGATTCTGAACCTGTACTCTTTTCGTAGTCACCACATACTTATACTTGGAGGCTTTTCGAGCTCACTCTGAGGCTGTGCTTTTGATGTCACCCCCACATATTTACAAATAGAGGTTTGTAGTGACTCCGCGAATAGCAATCTCAATAATTTCATCTACTTCCAACTCCATAGTATTCAATGATAGTTTTTTTGTAAAGTCAATAATTCAATTTCAGTGCAGAAAAATTGTTCAACACCTACTTCCACTTTTCACCTTCATTTATTGATTGAATACATTCATATTCATTTATTTCAATTTCGGGGTTACTGAATGAGATTTTCCCGCTTAAAGACAATTAATTCTTACATAATACTGGACCGTCTCAATTTTCTTGTACTTTGTCTCATTGTCAGAGCAAACTGTTCACTTTTTTCACTTCTTAGCCGATTTTGGTTAAGCTGACTTTTTGTGAGTTCAGGCATTCTCACACCTTGACCAAATGTACACGTGACGACGTGGTTGCAGTCAAGCAGATGGTGACAATTTTAAACCTGCAAACAACGAAGGGCATAACAGTCGGTTCAGATTTCAGTGATTATAACTAATAAACGGTTTGACTGAAGTGTTTGGCTCTAATTACTTTTTTGGAAGGAATTTTATTCTCCATAAAAATATGGCAGCACCATGTTCTTGAAATTCCTCCTTCAGTGGATGTGAAACTATATCTACTGGAGTTTTTTCTGTTATTCTTATAGAAAATCAACGCATGAGGTGGGATGACCCAGATAATATAATTCCGAGCTTTCCTTCTGGGCAGCTTCGTCATTTGGCATAATGCGATGATTCTGATTTTTTTCGATATACCCTGGTCCACTTACATTTTAAATCAGTTCAAAAGGAACAACATGTTACATCACTTTTCAATGCAAAATTAGTAAATATATAAACCACCAAATGTTGTAACATCTGGTAGGTTCAAGTGTATAGAGTGAAGTCTCTATGAATAATATTGAAAAATGGGCTGCGTACAGTAATAATTCATTTGCCTAGTGCCTATTTTGCAGATGCTACAAAAAACGCTACTTCGTCGCTAAATGATTATTATACTGTATATAGTATACAGTGTCCTCGACCGTGACTCGTCGCGGTTGCAGAGGTAGCTTTGCTAATAACGAGTACTGAGGGGAGGGGGAGCCCCACGAACTTGCCACTCGTGCCCCCTCAACTGGAGACGGTCTCTCAGGGGCGTGGGCTGGAAAGTCAAGCCCGGACCAAGGGTTCACCCGGGGCAGCCAGGTGTAAATTGGGAGCTGTTGAACGATAGTGCGCTGGCAGGGCGTGATCTCTGCCCCACGCACTTGGGTGCCGTGTTGTAGCCAATAGGCGGAGACAGCACGTTAAATACAAAGGTGTGCTTAATGTATATAGTATACATATAAGCATAATATAAAACTAAAAAATAGAGTACGGAAATTTATCAAGAATGCAGACGATGGAGAACGGTATGAAATTCATAATATCGGTTCGATGAAAGAAAAAAAAAAGAAAAAAGTAATCCTTCGCAGGAGTAGCGTTTGAACGCTCGACCCTCGCATTGGCGACTCACAGCGTGTCGCACTACGCTAGAACGATCGATTAGTTTATTAGCTATTACTGGTATTTTAATTGTACGCTATTTTTTTCGCAGTTCATTAATTATAAAGCGGATACCAAATAAGCACCAACACAACTCAGCCTTGTTCTGTTGAATAATAATTTCAACGATAATTTCCTCACCAAGCTTTCATTTATGTATTTTGAGCGCGTTCCCCTTTTCACGCCTCAATCCGCTAGTCGACGGTACGTCGTATTGGCCGAGCTGGATGGGATAAAAATATGAACTCTGCCGAATTGCGTAGGATAAGCCTGTTATATCGACCGTTTGCAGTAGAGTAAGAATCTGCAGGCTTGGCCGAGTTCCGTAGGATAAACTCATACTTCCCGAGTTGACCGCTACGAGAAAGCGCCCTTACTACTGCCGCCCCAAAAACCCCGTCTTCGGAGATCTCCCTCCTAGTCTCTGGCCACAGTGTGCTTTAGAAATGTACACGAAATCTCAGCCTGAAACGGCAGCGCTGCGATCGAAAAGATCGTAGTCATATATATACTTAGATCAGACACACCTTTACTACTTATTTACTAACTTCAATTTGTCAATATACTCGCAGTGTCTATGTTTATAAATGCAATTTTTTGTTATTAATATACAGTGTTAATTAATTTATTGTGTTTAACAATAGAAGTATATCAAATTTCTTTGAATAAAAATAAATTTAAACATGAGAAATCATAGATTTTGTATGCTTTTTCAACCAAAAAATAGTGAATATTTAATATATTCACTATTAATAAATAATAATAATAGTAAAAAAATAATATTTATTAATAATTACTATTAATAAATAATAATAATAGTAAAATAATAATAGAATAAAAAAATAGTGAAAAAATAATGTAGTCTCTCTCATTACTAGAGTCAACCAGAACAAAGAATAACAAATGTAAAGTGAATGTAATTATTTTTAAAAATAATTACATTCACTCTACATTTTTATTCTTCGTTCTGGTTGATTCTAGTAATGAGAAAGACAAATATTCACTATTTTTTGGTAATGTAAATTAAAAAATGTAAAGTGAATGTAATTATTTTTAAAATTATAATTTTTAAAACAATTACATTCACTTAACATTTTTTATTCTTCGTTCTAGTTGACTCTAGTAATGAGAAAGACATATATTCACTATTTTTTGGTTGAAAAAGCAAACAGAAATCATAGATTAAACAGATTACTCATGTTTAAATTTATTTTTATTCAAAGATATTTTATATACTTCTATTGTTAAATACAATAAATTAATTAACATTGTACATTAATAAAAAAAAAATTTGCACTTATAAAAATCTAAACTGAATGTAATTATTTTTAAAATTATAATTTTAAAAATAATTACATTCCTTACTGCCTAAGATACCTTGAAAATATGAAAGAGCATATGATAACGTTTCCGATGTATTTATTTACAGTATTACAAAATAAATAATGGGAGATAAGAAAGGATAAAGAGAGATTTTTTTAATATAATTGATTTCAAAGTGAATAATTATTACCATTTTTCAAGTTGAATTGGTAAAATACTTCCAATTTTTATGAGCAATCATTCTATCTTTTCGTTAAATGAATCGAAAAAAGTTCGGGAAAGTTTTTTCCAATAATAAAACAGAAGTTTCGTTAATTTGCTTGGTTTTCTATACCAATTGGTGATCATCTGTTTTTGTCTCTTTAATTAATTGTAAGTCAAGGAAAGGGATCATGTTATTCTTTTCGAGTTGTACAGTGAATTAAAAATGTTCATTATAATTGTTAAAAGAGTCCAAAGTGCTGTCAATTTTATTATATGGTAAGAACAATATGCAGTCATCTACATATATCTTATAAAACATTAAGTCATAGTTTAGTTGAGATATTACTTCTTCTTCTAAGTCCGACATAACAATGTCTGACAAAATAGGAGCTAATGGTGAGCTCATTGGTAAACCGGAGACTTGTTGGTAATAAACATTATTAAATTTGAAAAACGTTGAAGACATTATAAACTCTATTAATCCTTTAAACTCTTCTATCAACGTATTGTTGTTAAATCTTCTTTTATTGTTGTTAAGTCTTCTTTTATCAAGACTTTTTAATACCAGTTTTAAGGAGACGTTAGTGTATAGCGAGACCACATCAAAAGAAACAAAAACATGATCCGTTGGTAATTTTATCTCATAAAGCATTTCTTTAAGAGCAAAGCTGTCTTTAACGTGTGATTTTAGTTTTGGGAGAATCGAGTTTAAAATGTCTAACAAATTCAGTAATACGAGGAGTTGGAGAATTGATAGATGATAGTATGGGTCTCATGGATAAGTTTGTCTTATGGATTTTCGGAAGAGTATAATCTGGAGATGGAGCTGTTCTCAGGTTTGAGTGACTTGAAAATATAGTCATCAATTATTTTCTTGTTTTTTAAATGAATGAGTATGATGTTTAAGACTTTTTCCAATCTATTGTTAGGATCTTTTTCAATTTTCTTGTAAAATGATTGATTGTTCAGTAATTCCAAGGATTTTTTAAAATGTAATCTGATTTATTAATAACTACTGTTGTGTTACCTTTGTCTGCTCTTGTTATTATAATGCTTTTATCCAATTTTAAGAATCTTTTTATGTCAAAAATAATGTTATTTTCTTCTTTTTTATCGAATTCGAATGCAATCTACTGATAATACTAGTCAATCGACCTCTCATTACGACCTCTGTGAATTTGGCGGACTGATTTTGGATTTCTGAATTTTTGTTTATGTCAATCGTTTGTCGGGTTCTTGTCGGTGATTGTCGGATCAATACGTTGATTTTATCATTGGATATTAATTGGGACTTCCATTCAATTTCAGCTATCATGTCATAAATGGCTTTTTTAATTTCATATTTTTTTGAAAGAGGGAAGCAAGATTTTGGTCCTAATGAGGCCGTATTTCAAAACCTGCTGCTAGTACTGTGAGTACGTGCTTTGGTATAGGACTCCCAGCGCTGGCAGCAGGTTTTGGAATACAGCCTGAGAGAAAATATTCTGTGTGATGAAATTTTTGTGTCACTTAAGTTTACCAGCCATTTGTCAAATTTATTATTATTTTGTAAACCATGATTTAAACTAAGAATTACTTCTGTGGGGTCAATTATTGCGTTGCTCAATGAATCTGAGTTATCATTAATTTCCAATGATGACGAATCAATATTGCATATGGTGTTATTATGATCTATTTTGTTAAAGATGTATGAGCGCTAGACTTGATTTCAGATAAAATTCTGATTTTTTTATATGCGTAGTCCAAGCTTGATACTTGATGTCTGTGAAATTTCAAAGCACCTTAACGACTATCTGATTGAGATAATAATAGAGAATTTTACACATCGCATATATGGCGACAGTGACTTTCTGGCCACCACAACTAAAAAGTTAATATATTTCGGTATTAGATGCTCTAGACAAAAAACTTTAATCATATTCATGAAATATCGCGAATTCTGATGGTACATTAAAAAAGGGGGAGTTAACGAACATCCGAATTAGAAATACAAATTGTCACGACACTTCATGACTTTATAACCCCGTAGTATCGTGGCAACGTCGCACAGTACTATACATTAATGCCTGGTCAGATCAAATACGTGGCGATTTTACCGACTGTGTATCGTCATTTGTTGAAGTTGGTCGAAGTTCGGACGAGTTTCAGACTCATGTGTCACGCGTAATTTTTAACCCTCGAGTCGAAATAACCCCACGAAATAATGACAGCGCCAAGACGATCCAGCCGCGGCCCGAAGACAGATGGAACATTCGAATGTAATGTTAAGCCGTTCGGGAATGAACGAAAAAACAGAAGATTGAATGAAAATTATAAATGTGAAAAAAGTGACATTGCGTTTGATTTGCACATATTGCAATTTAACATGATGAATAATTAAAACATTGTTGAATGCAACTTTATGTATTTAGTTCGTTGTCTTTATTTAGATTTGGAAAAAAAATTAATTTTAATTGGCAAAAATTGTGACTTCGCAAGGTAGTTGAAATCGTAGTTCTCAGCTGATTGAAATCATGGAATGTAAGAAAAGATGACATTTCAATATTTAGATCGTTCAGTCCCGAAAACAGCCTCCATTATCGGTGGAATCATGTGTCTTTGCGCAATGCAATACTTATAAATATTTTATAAAAGATTGTTGAGAAAAAAAAATCGAAAAAAATTGAAAAAAACGTGACGAGTTGGGTAGAAAAGTTGAGAACAATGCTTTCAAGTTGAACGTCTTAATTAACAAAAAACAAGAACTTAATAATCGTTTTGAACATTATCGTTTTACGGTGCATCGTGTGTTAGTAATTGGACTTTGCTCCGAAAATATTGAAAAGTACGGTCATCAATGATACAAAAATAAAACATCTCTTGAACGCTCCATGTCGAAGGTCATGAGAGTAGGACCAATCATCAACTGCGAAAGAATCGAATCCGTTTCGATGCACCACTTTTTCTGCGACTCTTCAACAAACGCTCAGAAATGCAGCTTCACCGGTGTTAGAATTAGTTTCCGGTTTCGTTAAAAATTTGAATGATCGATCCCTAATGTGAACTCCATCTCGTACGAAAAATTGAGAAATGAAAAATATTCTGAAAAGAAAAGCGAATCTCAGAATGTTCGATAAAAAAAAAACTTAAAGAAAAATTCCACATTCTCAGATTCGATTGTTTTTCCAAAATATTTTCAATTTTTCATGCATTTTATAGTTTTTCGAACGAGATTAGGTTTTGCCATATTTCCGAGTGCAGCATTTAAATTTACTAGGAAACCGGAAACGAATTCGAACACAAGTAAAGTTGCATCCCCAAGCGTTTGTTGAAAAGTTGCAGAGAACGTGGTGCTTCGAAACGGATTCGATTATTTTCCGGCTGACGACACGTCGTACTGTCATGACCTCGGATATGCAGCGTTAAAAAAAATGTTTCATTTTCTCATTATCGATGAGGAACGAATCCGAGCAGTAAGTGATCAATTGTATGAAGAGAGATCGATAAATAACTCGAAGAAAACTTCCTCATTCTCAGATTCGCTACTCTTTTCGGAATATTTTCAATTTTTTTTTAATTATACCAATTTTTCGTACGGGATGAGGTTTTGCCACATTTGGGCGCGAGCATTCAAATTCGTTATGAAACCAGAAACGAATTCGAATACAGGTTAAGCTGCATCTTTCAACGTTTGTTGTAGAGTCGCGGAAAATATGGTGCTTCGAAACGGATTCGATTATTCCGCGACTGACGAATTGGTCCTACTCTCATGACCTTTGATATGCAGCGTTTAAAAAAATGTTGTATTGTTTATATCATCGGTGAGAAACGAGTCCGAGCAGGGATGTTATTATTTTTGAAAGAAAGTTTAGCAAAGAACTCAAGGAAAAATTAAACATTCTCAGATTCGCTCCTCTTGTCGGAATATTTTAAATTTTTGTTTAATTTTTCAGTCTTTGGAACGAAATAACGTTTTGCCACATTTAGACTCGAGCATTCAAATTCGTTATGAAACCGGAAACGAATTCGAACACAGGTAAAGTTGCATCTTTAAGCGTTTGTTGTAGAGTCGCGGAAAATATGGTGCTTCGAAATGGATTCGATTCCTTCGCGGCTGATGATTGGTCCTATTGTCAGGACCTTCGATGTGAAGCGTTTAAAAAATGTTCTTTTTTTTATCATCGATGATAAATGAATCCGAGCAGGGTTATGATTATTTCCGAAAGAAAGTTTGATAAAAAAAACTCAAGGAAAAATTCAACATTCACAGATTCGCTTCTTTTTTCAAAAGATTTTTAGATTTCTTGGTAATTTTTCAATTTTTCGTACGACATAGGGTTTTGCCAAATTTGAGCACGATCATTCAAATTTGTTACGAAACCGGAAATGAATTCGAACACAGGTAAAGCTGCATATCTGAGCGTCTGTTGACGAGTCCCAGAAAACGTGGTGCTTCAAAACGGATTCGATTATTCCGCGGCTGACGAATTGGTCGTACTCTCATGACCTTTGATATGCAGCGTTTAAAAAAATGTTGTATTGTTTATATCATCGGTGAGAAACGAGTCCGAGCAGAGATGTTATTATTTTTGAAAGAAAGTTTAGTAAAGAACTCAAGGAAGAATTAAACATTCTCAGATTCGCTTCTCTTGTCGGAATATTTTAAATTTTCAGTATTTTGAACGAAATAACGTATTGCCACATTTAGACTCGAGCATTCAAATTCGTTATGAAACCGGAAACGAATTCGAACACAGGTAAAGTTGCAATTCCAAGCGTTTGTTGAAGAGTCGCAGAAAACGTGGTGCTTTGGAACGGATTCGATTCTTTCCCGACCGATGATTGATCTTACTCTCATGACCTGGGATATGCAGCGTTAAAAAAAATGTTTTTTTTTCTTCCGATCCGAATCCGAGTAGGAAGTGATCAATTGTGGAAGAGTTTTCGATAAATAACTCAAAGAAAAGTTCATCATTCTCAGATTCGCTTCTCTTTTCGGAATATTAGAAATTTTTTTTTTAACTCACAAATTTTTTGTACGGGATGAGGTTTTGCCACATTTGGGCGCGAGCATTCAAATTCGTTATGAAACCGGAAACGAATTCGAATACAGGTAAAGCTGCATTTCTGAGCGTTTGTTGTAGAGTCGAAAAAAATGTGGTGCTTCGAAACGGATTCGGCTCTTTCGCGGGTGACGAATGGTCCTACTGTCATAGCCTTCGATGTGAAGCGTTTAAAAAATGTTGTATTTTTTTTCATCATCGATGAGAAACGAATCCGAGCAAGGATGCGATTATTTCCGGAAGAGAGTTTGATAAAAAACTCAAGGAAAAATTCAACATTCACAGATTCGCTTCTGTTTTGGGAAGATGTTTCAATTTTTTGGTAATTTTCTCAATTTCTCGTACGAGATGACATTTTGCCACATTTGGACGTGATCATTAAAATTTGTTCCGAAACCGGTAACGATTTCGAACACAGGTAAAGCTGCATCCCTGAGAGTTTGATGAAGAGTCGCAGGAAACGTGGTGCTTCGAAACGGATTCGATTCTTTCACAGTTGATGATTGGTCGTACTCTCATGACCTTCGACATGGAGCGTTTAAAATATGTTTTATATTTGTATTATCGATGACCTTACTTTTCAATATTTCCTGAGCAAAGTCCAATCACTAACCCACGGTGCACCGTAAAACGATAATGTTCGAAACGATTATTATCTTCTTGTTTTTTTGATAATTGAGACGTTTGACTTGAAAACATTCTTTTCAACTTTTCCACCCAACTCGTCTCTTTTTTAAAACTTTTTTTGGATTTTACTTCTTTTCCTCAAGTATCCTTTCCAAAATTTTGATAAGTATTCCATTGCAAGTATTGAAAAATATAGACTCATCAAAATTTTATTCTTTTTACTATAGTCCCATGAATTATATTATCGTACTCGGTCCTCGAACCAAGTGAATCCATTGTCGAACGCAATGTTTCTTGTTCGCTACGATCGTTCTAAAACTGCTTAACTGACACAGGCGCTTGAATTCCTTTGCAGCTCGAAAAAAGTTCATCGTGATATTGGATTACATCACATTTATCCAAACTGATTCTTATCAGTTTCTGAACTGATACTTATGAAACTGATACTTATTAACTGATTCTTATGAAAAAATCAATTCACTACCAATCAAGATGAATCTTATGTAAGATAAGTTTTTGTGCACGAACGTAAGGTTAATGAAACGCAAAATAATTAATCCTTATCTAGAAGGGAAAGTATGTGGCATAAATTTCGATTTTATTGAATTAAATTAGGGATATCACACACAAAACAAACAATTCGTAAATTTTTGTACAATGATCCATCCGTTCGCGAACGGAACGCTCGTTTCCACCAGGCAGGCTGGTCCCGGGAACGCATTCGAGCTGCGATTGGATGCAGAAAAAAAGGTAGACCTTGGGATCAATAAGTTAAAACAAGTCGGTGACGTGGCTTTTAAAGATCACCGCAAGAACAACAAAAACGGCCGCTGAAAACAACACTGAAAGAAGACGTTCGGCTGTGCCAGGCCGTAGAAGCAACTCCGTTTACAAAAACGGTCACAGCACTGAACCTGACGGGCATTGACGTAGACGTCAGCACAGTTCGGCAGCGATCAAAATATGGTGGGATCACTTAATCCGTCTTAAAAAACGCGACTAACGGAAGAGCACCATCCAGAGCGACTTCATTTCGCCCGGGAGCACTTAGAGTGGACGCCCGAATAGTGGCCTTCGATTCTATGGTCCGACGAAAAGGAAACTTTATGGTTCAACGGGCTTCAAAACTTGACTGGACCCACGCCATATAGCTTAGAAGCAATGAAGCGATACAATTCCTATTCTGTCTTGGGCATGCGTGTCCGCAGCTATGATGCTGGGGCTGACCAAAATCCCGGCGGATATGAATTCCAGGGATCACGTTGACGTTTTGGGACATTATATGTTCCCCGACACCAGAGCCTCCTCTCTCGTCGATCGGTATCTGCGCAGATCCAATCCATACAAGATCGCAACTTCGGGAGACGATTGCATGGTTCAATAACCAACGCCCAGATATTCATGTAATTAATTCGTCAAGTAAACCTCCGAACTGGGCTGCTCTTGAAAACTCGTGGAATATTACTGTTCGTCCTGAGGAAAATGGTTCGTTACAAATTTTCAAACGTTCGACATTCTCTACTTTCGCAATGAATTGAAGCGGTAAAGGTTGCGGAATGTTAAATTTGCATAGAAGTTCCAAAACGATCGTGATGCTTACAGTGGAGGATCCTCAGGATGGAATCCAGAATCCGTCGTTCTCGATGACACACTGCATTCGGTTTGGCATGGAGTTCACTAATTTAAGGCAAAGATCTTGCCTTGCCTCAATGTCTCGCCAAACACGATGCACGTGTGCCACGAGAGCGTCCCGGGTTCTGTCCTCACCGGATTCCCACTCACGAACCATGACACCTATTGGGATTGATACATTTTCATTAAACTACAATTGAATTTTTTATTTAATATTATCACATCCAACAAGATACGCGTGTTTTACGGGTCCCACGAAAATAACAAAGTGAATTCAAGTGAATGATGATTAAACATACTCCACAAGATTTCAATCGGATTCAAATCTGGAGATTTGCTCGGCCAATTAATTACATTGACGTCCTGGTGTTCGTTGAACCATGCCATCGTTTCCCGAGATGTGTGTACCGCAGCGTGATCTTGCATGAATTGAATCCGTGGGTACCGATCCACGGGAAAGCGAATTCTGGCGGCAGAAAGCATGACATTTTCCAATACGTTGACGTAATCCCCGGAATTCATTCTCGCCGAGATTTCGCACAGGGCCATCGCTCCAGCTGCGGACATGCAGCCCCAAAACCCAACGGTTATTCTACCACTCCATTGCTTTTGGACTACGTAGCGTTGGTCCAGCTGGAATTGTGGAGCCCGTGGACGATAAACATATCGTCGGGAGTCGTCTGAGGACTTGAAAACCTATAGAAGGGGGAAAGCATAGAGCAAAAGGTCGAAATGGAATGTGAGAGTAAAAGCACATGGGTGGGTGGGGGGGGGGGGGGGATTTTGTAAACTAATCACAACTTCTACTAAGTTTTGCGTGACCAGGATGAATTTTTTTGTTGGCCTGAAATACCTTTTCGTCGGACCATACGACTGAAGCCCACTGTTCGGGCGTCCACCTCAAATGTTCCCGGGCAAAAAGAAGTCTCTCTTGACGGTGTTCCGCCGAAAGTGGCGTTTTTTTAGCCGGTCGATGAGTAGTGATCCCAACATCTTTCAATCGCCGTCGAGCTGTGCTCACGCTTACGTCAATGCCCGTTTCGTTTAGTGCTGCGGCAATTGTAATAAACGGAGTTGCTTCTACGGCTTGGCACAGCCGAACGTCTTCTTCTGGCGTTGTTTTCAGCGGCCGTTTGTTGTTCTTGCGGTGATCTTTAAGAGCCACGTCACCGCCTGCATTAAACTTTCTGATCCAAAGATCTACCGTTTTCCGGTTGCATCCAATCGCAGCTCGGATGCGTTCCCGGGACCAGCCTGCCTGGTGGAAACCAACAATCCGTCCACGAACGGATGGATCGTAGTTGGAGCACGGGTTCCGTTCGTGATGTTCTTCCGCCATGTTCAATATTGCAATGGAGTTAGTTTCAATTGAAGTTAGACGCAAACAAAAAACGATGCACTAATTCTACACTGCGTTAAAGAAATCGCTCTCTCTTCCTCTCGGATTGATAAATATTTTTTATGGGCCCTTCACTTAAACCGTTTGTGCAAAATATCTTTAAGAAAAAGAAGAAAAATCGAAAAAAAAATAGAAAAAAACGTGACGAGTTGGGTAAAAAAGTTTAGAAGAATGCTCTCACGTCGAACTTCTTAATTAACAAAACTCAATAATATAATAATCGTTTCGAACATTCTCGTTTTACGGTGCATCGTGTTTAAGTAATGAGACTTTGCTCAGGAAATATTGAAAAGTATGGTCATCGATGAAACAAAAATAAAACATTTTTTAAACGCTCCATGTCGAAGGTTATGAGAGTAGGACCAATCATCAACTACGAAAGAATCGAATCCGTTTCGAAGCACCACGTTTTCTGCGCCTCTTCAACAAACGCTTGGAGATGCAACTTTACTTGTGTTCGAATTCGCTTCCGGTTTTTCAGTAAGTCTAAATGTCGCGCTCGAAAATTTGGTAAAACCTGATCTCGCTCGAAAAATCATAGAATGCATAAAAAGTTTAAACTATTTTGAAAAAAGGACCAAATCTGAGAATGAGAAAGATTTCTTAAAGTTATTTATCGAACTCTCGTTCAGAAATGATCACATCCTTGTTCCGATTTTTTTCTCATCGATAACACAAAAAGTAAAAATGTTTGAAACGCTCCTTATCCAAGGTCGTGCAAGTACGACCAATCATCAGCCGCGAAGAATCGAATCCGTTTCGAAACTCTACGTTTTCGGTGACTCTTTAACAAACGCTCAGAGTTACGACTTTACCTACGTTCGAATTCGTTTACGGTTTTAAAATAAGTTTGAATGCTCGAGCCCAAATGTGGCAGATCCTCATCCCGTACGAAACTTGGCAAATTAAAGAAAAAAAATTGAAACATTCCGAAAAGAGAAGCGAATTCGAGAATGAGGAAGTTTTCTTCGATTTATTAATCGAACTGTATTCCACAATTGATAACTCCCTCCTCGGATTCGATCCTCATCGATAATGAGAAAATGAAACATTTTTTTCAACGCTGCGTATCCGAGGTCATGAGAGTACGACCAATCGTCAGCCGGGAAAGGATCGAATCCATTTCGAAGCACCACGTTTTCTGCGACTCTTCAACAAACGCTTGGAGATGCCACTTTACCTGTGTTCGAATTTGTTTCTGGTTTCTTAACGAATTTAAATGCTCGCATCAAAATGTGGCAAAACGTTATTCCGTTCGAAATATTGAAAAATTAAACAAAATTTTTTAATATTCCAACAAGAGGAGCGAATCTGAGAATGTTGAACTTTTCCTTGAGTTGTTTATTAAACTCTCTTTCGTAAATAATCACATCCCTGCTCGAATTAATTTCTCATCGATGATAAAACAAATACAACATTTTTTAAACGCTCAATATCGAAGGTCATGAAAGTAGGACCAATCGTCAGTCGTGAAGGAATCGAATCCGTTCCGAAGCGTCACGTTATCTGCGCCTCTTCAACAAACGCTTGGAGATGCAACTTTACTCGTGTTCGAATTTGCTTCCGGTTTTTCAGTAAGTTTAAATGCCGCGCTCAAAAATTTGGGTTAAAACCTGATCTCGTTCGAAAAATCAGAAAATGCATAAAAAGTTTAAACTATTTTGAAAAAAGGATCAAATCTGAGAATGAGGAGGATTTCTTCAAGTTATTTATCGAACTCTCGTTCAGAAATGATCATATCCTCGGTCCGATTTTTTTCTCATCGATAACACAAACAGTAAAAATGTTTTAAATGCTCCTTATCCAAGGTCGTCCAAGTACGACCGATCATCAGCCGCGAAGAATCGAATCCGTTTCGAAGCTCCACGTTTTCGGTGACTCTTTAACAAACGCTCAGAGTTGCGACTTTACCGACTTACCGTGGTGTTCGAATTCGTTTCCGGTTTCGTAATAAATTTGAATACTCGAGCCCAAATGTAGCAAAACCTCATCCCACACGAAAAATTGGTAAATTAAAAAAAAAATTGAAAATATTCCAAAAAGAGAAGATAATTTGAGAATGAGTAGGTTTTCTTCAGTTATTTATCGAACTCTCTTTCACAATTGATTACTTCCTGCCCGGATTCGTTCCTCATCGATAATGATATAATAAAACTTTTTTTTAACGCTGCATACCCGAGGTCATGAGAGTACGACCAAACGTCAGCCGGGAAAGAATCTAATCCGTTTCGAAGCACCCCGTTTTCTGGGATTCCTGTTTTCCAATACATTTAAATGCCCTGCTCCGAAATATGACAAAACCTGATCTCGTTTGAAAAATGAGAAAAGGCATGAAAAATTGAAAATATTTGTATAAGAGAAGTAAATTTGAGAATGAGGAATTTTTCTTTTATTTTTTATTGAACTAATTAGAATTTATGAAGACAATTTTTCCGAAAAATAGATTCCGCTGTTTCAGCTACTCCAAATCCTAAAAAGTCAGGGGAGACCGATCGTGGCGAAGAATTCATGATCTGAAAGAGTGGAAAATCCATGCATAGATTATGATTTTTTGTGTATTCATTATCTACTGAATCCTATTTCAATCGATTCGTCTTGTTCCCAACTCGTGATCCGTTTATAAATAAATTGCATGCCCTTGTAGGCACAATATATTTACCTCGGACGTCCCCATCGCTTCATCGGGAATGCTCTCTCGATCTATGGTGGAACTAGAAAATACCGAAAGATGTTTATTTCGAGAAGAAAAGGTGGGTTAAAGCTATTCCAGTCAGTGTTCCCATTAACGTCAGAGTCGCAACAATGTTTTTATTTTTCAATTTGCGTGCAAAAAAAGCCCGAACGAAGTACGGCCATTACATTTTTTTTCAATGATCCATGTTTATTTCATTAACGTCGCCCTAATCACTAATACATTAACGTTATAATAATATTAATGATACGGAGTTCAGTACAAGTAACAAAATGTAACCATTTGATTCAAATTTGAACAGCAGATTTTTGACCTATTCTGAATATGTCCTCTAAATTTTGAAACGATCGTCCACTCCGTTTGTACACTATCCAAAAATAAATAGTATATTACGCCGTATCACTTGGACCGAAACTCCGTAAATGTGTTAAGATAATATTTACCATCCTGGTTCCTCGAACCGCACTGTCGAGCAGAACAGTACGTTTCTTGCCGCCATCCCTATTTCCATAAAAGATTGACTGCAAGAGACAAAAGTTTCCACGTTATAACGAATCATTCTTTTTTCATTTGTGAATATTGCTCACGTCAATTTCTACTGGAAAAGCACAATATCACTCCAAGGTAAAACTTTGTCTCAGTCTGCAATACATTCATACATTTTTTACTTACAATTGACAGTCGTCCCTCTTGATTTTTCTGATTCGTCTTGACTCACAAAAACGCTCCAAAACATCACGATGCTTATTAACAAATTTTCGAACGTAGTCACGTCGTTTTTTTGATATTGGATAGGTATAAGCAAACGATATCAAAATGTCGAGTTCTTCTACTTTTAAACCTCCAGCACCCTTCTCCAACTCTGAGAGCCCAACAATTAGACGACCCAATAACTCAGGCATTTTTGTTATGTCTTTGTCGTATTTAATGTCACGGCTGCAGATGTAATCTGTCATTTTTTTTTCTATTATGGTTCAATTTATTTAGCTGTCACGACCGAACTGACTGAAGGGGAATAACGGCTGTATCCTATCGATTTCTCAGAAACAATCGATACTGCATTTTTGACATACCTTGTTTTGTCATATCGGAATAAACTGCTATATTCAAATAATTATCGAAGGAGCAGTGGTTCGCTGCTGCTCCTTAAATAAATATCGACAGAGCAGTTTACGCTGGTACGAAAAAACAAATGATATTTCGAACGGAATAACGTTTTGCCATATTTGGATGCGAGCATTTAAATTCGTTATGAAACCGGAAACTAATTCGAACACAGGTAAAGTTGCATCTCCAAGCGTTTGTTGAAGAATCGCAGAAAACGTGGTGCTTCGAAACGGATTCGATCCTTTCCCGGCTGACGATTGGTCGTACTCTCATGACCTCGGATACGCAGCGTTGAAAAAAATTTTT
This sequence comes from Rhimphoctona megacephalus, assembly GCA_963989365.1. Classification (NCBI taxonomy): domain Eukaryota; kingdom Metazoa; phylum Arthropoda; class Insecta; order Hymenoptera; family Ichneumonidae; genus Rhimphoctona; species Rhimphoctona megacephalus. The sequence goes on along the minus strand of OZ022420.1, from coordinate 12,129,256 downwards.
CATTTTCTCATTATCGATGAGGATCGAATCCGAGGAGGGAGTGATCAATTGTGGAATACAGTTCGATTAATAAATCGAAGAAAACTTCGTCATTCTCGAATTCGCTTCTCTTTTTGGAATGTTGTAATTTGTTTTTCTTTAATTTACCAAGTTTCGTACGGGATGAGGATCTGCCATATTTGGGCTCGAGCATTAATAAATTTATTATAAAACCGGAATCGAATTCGAACATAGGTAAAGTCGTAACTCTGAGCGTTTGTTAAAGAGTCACCGAAAACGTGGAGCTTCAAAACGGATTCGATTTTTCGCGGCTGATGATTGGTCGTACTTGGACGACCTTGGATAAGGAGCGTTTAAAACATGTTCATTTTTTGTGGTATCGATGAGGAAAAAATCGCAACGAGGATGTGATAATTTCTGAACGAGAGTTCGATAAATAACTTGAAGAAACTTCCTCATTCTCAGTTTTGGTTCTTTTTTCAAAATAGTTCGAACTTTTTATGCATTTTCTGATTTTTCGAAAGAGATTAGGTTTTACCAAATTTTCGAGCGCGACATTTAGACTTACTGAAAAACCGGAAGCGAATTCGAACACAAGTAAAGTTGCATCTCCAAGCGTTTGTTGAAGAGGCGCAGAAAACGTGGTGCTTCGGAACGGATTCGATTTTTTCACGGCTGACGATTGGTCCTACTCTCATGACCTTCGATATTGAGCGTTTAAAAAATGTTGTATTTGTTTTATCATCGATGAGAAATTAATTCGAGCAGGGATGTGGTTATTTATGAAAGAGAGTTTGATGAACAACTCAAGGAATAATTCAACATTCTCAGATTCGCTCCTCTTGTCGGAATATTAAAAAAATTTGTTTCATTTTTCAATCATTCAAACGAAATAATGTTTTGCCACATTTGGATGCGAGCATTCAAATTTGTTCCAAAAGTGGAAATGCATTCGAACACAGGTAAAGCTGCAACTCTGAGCCTTTGTTGAAGAGTTGCAAGAAACCATGGTTCTTCGAAACGGATTCGATTCTTTCGTAGTTGATGATTGGTCCTACTCTCATGACCTTCGACATGGAGCATTTAAAAAATGTTTTATTTTTGTATCATCGATGACCATACTTTTCAATATTTCCTGAGCAAATTCTAATTACTAACACACGAATTCAAAACGATTATTATATTCTTTTTTTTTGTTAATTAAGAAGTTCGACGTGAAAGCATTCTTCTGAAATTTTCGACCTAACTAATCACATTTTTTTCTAACTTTGTTCGATTTTTCTTATTTTTCTCAAGGATCTTTTCCAAAATATTGATAAATATTGAATGGCGCAAAGACATATGACTCCACCGATGATTGAGGTTGTTTTGGGAACTGAACGATCTACATATTGAAATGTCACCTTCTCTTACGTTGCATGAATTCCATGTATGAATTCAATCAGCTGAGAACTACGATTTCAACTACCTTGCAAAGTTCAACATTTGCGTCATTTAAAATTGAGTTTTTTTCAAATCCAAATAAACTAAACGAAGTAATTAAATAAAGTTGCATTCAAAATTTTTTTAATTATTCATCATATTGAATTGGATCAACATGCGTATCAAACGCAATGTTACATTTTTACCTCACCTCGAATTATCGAAGTTGAAATTCTTCGATACGGTTTGACCGATTATAAAAAAGCAGGACGATGGCAAAAATGGGCTGACAGGGCCTTTTTGTAATCGGTCAAACCGTGTAATCGGTCAATTGCAGATATCTCTCTCGCACTCGGTATCTCTCGCAGTCAGTATGAGTGCAAGAGAGATAGCTGCAAATTTCGAAAGTGAAATTGTTCGACACGGTTTGACTGATTACAAAAAGGCTCTGTCAGCCCTTTTTTGCCATCGTCCTGCGTGGGCTGACAGAGCTTTTTTGTAATCGGTCAAATCGTATCGAAGAATTTCAACTTCGATTACAAAAAAGCTCTGTCAGCCCACGCAGGGTGATGGCAAAAATGGGCTGACAGGGCCTTTTTGTAATCGGTCAAACCGTGTCGAAGAATTTCACTTTCGAAAATATGCAGCTACAGTCCGACCTCTCAATAAGCACGGTAGAGCCCCCAAGAGGAAGAGTATTTCCGAGAATTCGGGTACCCCCACCAGGCGCGCGCTCTACGCTCACTGACTCTTTCTGTCTCTCTCGCTCTTTTTAGCATGCGAACCTCCCAATAAGCACGCTCGAACGAATGAGAATTTTTCCACGGTAAGTACATACAAATAGCAAAAATCCCCTCCCGGGGGAAAAAATCTGGACAAGTACATTGGTGGTCCCTCGTTTTTCCCTATAATATCACAAAAAATCCAAAACCCCACTTAATTTTTTTTTAAAATGTTTACTAATTTTATTCATATCCCGGAGGGAAACCAACCATATAGATCACGAAATATCCGGCCAAAAAACCAAACTTCATAATAAATGTTACTTTGAATTTATTTCCACAGAACAAAACAGGAATCAAAACATTAAAAAATCAGCGTAATCAAGATGAGAAAAATACCACTTTTAATTGGTGTGTAAGAAGTATCAATAGTATAGAAAAAAATGAAAAAAGGTCACCATCTAAGTTACGTGCAGCAGTAAAATTTATGATATCAGTACTAGGACAAGTATTTCTTTGGTGAGTGAGAAGATATCAAGATGGACGTACCGGCAACGTATGGCATACAGTTGGTGCATTGCTTCTGGGATCTCCTAAATCGAGTAGCTACTTTGGTTTTGGTTATGGCGCGACCAATGTTGCCGGATAATATTTACTTATATGATCTAATGAAACAACATTGCCTGCGCCGTGGCTAAAACAACGAAAAACATTCAGAAACCAGTCGAAAACTCGACACACAAACGCAGGAACAGGAAGTTTCGCATAAGATCTCGTACTTTTGTAATGTTAAAAAAAGACTTTAATTTATGTCCGTACATGATAGCACAGTTTTGTTTTATTGGTAATAATTTGATGAACGTTCACCACCGTACGTTGAGCGTATACGCACAGAGTACTTGTCCGGCCCATAACTTGTTATTAAAATTGCTCATTCAAGTAAAAATCAAATAAAAAGTTATGGGCAGAAGAACGAAAAAAAGAGAATTCTTAAATTCGAATTCGAATTTTTCGCTATCAACACAGATGGCTGCCAAGTAGCAGTATCATCGAAAGAAAGCGCATGGCCGGTATTATTATCGATAAACGAGCTGCCTCCCCACGCGCGAAAACGTTTCATTATCTTAGCGGGAATATGGGTCGATAAGGAACATCCTGATTTAAATATATTCATGCCGCCGATCATCGAGGAACTGCGTCAATTGTACTTTACCAGTATTGAATGGAGGCCTGACGGAATCGAAAGGGTTACAAGTAAATTTATAACAACTATTTGTACAACTGATACGCCTGCTAGAGCTAAAATTCTCAATACAACGAGTTACAATGGTGAATATGGATGCAATTATTGTTATGCGCCGGGAATACCAATGGAGAATGGCTCTAGGAAATATCCCATCGAGAATATAGTGAACCGGACGGATGCTGAAATTCGCCAAGATATGACGGAAGCCACGCGCACAGAAACTAGACAACGGGGTTTAATTGGAGATTCGACTTTGAAATATGTGCCGGAATTTGATCTTCGGCGTGGAGTGGTGGTTGACTCGATGCATTGCGTCGATATTGGAGTTGTGAAAAAATTAACGGGAATGATTATTTTCGGCAAAGTGACCGATAACTGGTTCCGTGCCAATGCAAGAATACGTCGAATAATAGAGGAACGATTAAGAAATATATGAACACCGAGTGGAATCGCAAGAAAACCGAGACCCATTAAATTGTGGAAATTGTGGAAAGCTACCGAATGGCGTAATTAGTTGTTATATTATTGCATACCATGTTTGAATGGTTTAATACCGGAAGAATATTTGCGATTATTTACCATGCTATCTGAAGCAATGCACGTGCTGAACAGCGACACTTTTACTGCTGAACAATTGGAACGTGCTCGGGCGTTAATAAACGATTTCGAGATACAATATGAAAGAATTTTTGGGATTGAAAACATGACTATCAACATGCACCTCCTAAGACACCTGCCTGATAGCGTCGAAGTTGGGGACCACTGTGGGCGCACAATGCTTACATTTTTGAAAGTTTCAATCACCAGATATTAAACTCGTTGAACAGCAGTACCGGTAGGCAGCTACAAATAATAAATAGATATTTGTTGAACGATTTTATAAAAAGCGTTTCGAACGATCCAAATCTGAACATATTAATAAAACAAATGGTGAAAAATATATTAAATAAAGGTAAGAAACTACCTGTTCGCAACGACGTCGACTACGAACATTACTACGATCTCCGAAGTTTAGGGGGACCTTAGTCACGAAATCTATACGATTGGGAAAATAATGCATTGCGTGAAAAAGGACTAACTTGATTATCGATTGATAAGGAAGGATCTAACTTGATTAAAGATTGATATCGTAACATAAAAAAAACGTGTTACCGAATTAATTCTTGCAAAATTTTGAGTCAAATTTGGAAAAACCTCAATAAACTCGATTAGTTGTTCGATCGGTTCGCGCTGAAAATTTTTTTACAGTGAGCTGGCAATGTTACACATTCGTGACAGCGGTAATATAACCTATATTAGGCTACGCTGAAACAGAAATATTATCGAAGACACCAAATGTGCGGTCCTGGGCATACAAATGAATTTTTTTACCAAGGTCACATTTTAAGTTATCTCGAACACAAGTTTATTGATAAACGAGAACTATGTCGCTTTAAAAGAAGTTAAGAAGGTTTATGTTTACAGTTCGAGTGCACAGCGCCGCCAGACTTCGCTTGAAAAATTCATCGACTATTAACAGCTGCATGACGACGAATAGCTCGATTGAGTGATTAAAAATATGTAATTTCTTAAAATATTATCTCATTGATCAGGATTTCTGTCGTATTACGAATGTATAAAAAAAAATATTTTATATATCATAATAGTGTCAATTTGTAGTTTTTCAAGGAAAAATTTTTATATACATGATTATATATATGATTTGTTTTCAGCTCCAAATATCTATAATAAAGAGATAATTATTGATGTAAAATCAAGCTGGAAAGTTGGAAATAAATATTAATTTATAGATACGCAATGTTTTATACCCCAAGTGAAACGTTATAGAAACTACGTGGATGATTATTTTAATTTTGATTGCAACGAGGCTGTTGATAAATATTGAGAAAAGATTTAAACCTCAGTTTTCCACTTTGTAAAATTTTATCTCAAGCGGTCCTGATAAGCCAGTACCATTTCCTACCATTTAATAATTATTAAAATAATATTCTTGTCATTTGCATAAAATCTCATTTTTGTCTTTTATTCTTTTCAAATCGTTGGCGCGTCGGTTTGTTCGATTTTGGGCGACCTCGAGCGCCATCTTGTGATTGCGATTTTGGGCGACTTGAGCGCCATCTGTGCGCGACTAGCTTAACGACTAATCTGGCAACCCTGTGTATGAACCGCTTCGACCAAGGTTATTCAATCTTATCACATTCATCGAGCAAAAAAAAGAAATTAAACAAATAATTTCTTTTTTTTTCGTGTATAATGTGAGTGAGGAAAATGAGTGACAATTCTCGTGTTATGTTCAGAGACAAAAAAGGCAAATTTACCACACAAAAAAGAAAACAGTGGCTTGAGAGTGTTACGAAGAGTGTCGAGAAACGAAGACGTTTGAACGACATTTGAACGACAATTAATTTGAACAAAATTCCGTTTATATATTGAGAAAATTTGGCAACAGTGCCGGAAAGTGTGTCATTTGACAGCTAGTTTCCTAACCTAATAAGGTCAGGAAACTAGCTGTCAAACGACACACTTTCTGGCACTGTTGCCAAATTTTCTCGATATATAAACGGAATTTTTTGATTGGTTGATAGACCGAACATTAGCTCCAGTAAAAAATAGTCAAATGAAGAACTAATTTTTCTTAAAGTTAATAACTGTAACTTTCATCGGGTTGATTTGTTATGTATAATTAGTATTAATTAATAAAATACATATTTATGATTGATATCTTATATAATGATCTGTTTGAAAAAACAAATAGATGTACTGCGGATTTGACTGGGCATACATCCTTAAATAATTGGTCCAAAATGGTACCTGCTCATCGGGGCTGCTTGATATAATCAAAAAAGAAATTGGGATTGTACTTTTTTATTGCACGGGTTGAAAATCTTATTCGTTCATTATTTCAACGTTTTCTATTTCGTAAAATCGACAAGTCGCCCAAATATCGCAAAAAAATCGCCCAAATTACGCCAATTGCGTAACCTCAAAATCTGCGCTCCATTCGCCCAAATATCGCTGGAAAAAATCTAAATCGCCCAAATAGACCTTTTCATCAGCAAAACCGTCCGTCTTTTTTTTCGGACAGTTTTTGTACGTAACGCATGCGCCTAACGTCTCTAACGTTCGCTTTTTTCGGACAGTTTACGTGTATAACGCATGCGCTGTACTACTCGTAAAAAGGCCTATTGCGACAATCGCAATACCTCCAAATTTGGTCACAAAGTGGCGCTCCAAGTCGCCCAAATTGTGATTTATCGTCCAATCTGGCAACCCTGTTCATACATGCCAGGCTAGTCTCACCACGGACAGAAGTGAGCCTAACCAAAAAGGAAGAAGATGATTGAATGGCGATGTCTGCGACAAATCAACGTGGGATAAGGTATTCACTGATGGACATCTTGAATTACCTCCAAATTGGCAACTGCCGAGCGTGCATATTCATCAACGAATCTGGACTTTATCAACTCGATGATGCTGCGCTCCAAGAAGAGGTCGTCAAGGTATTGCAATCATTACGAAAAACAAACAAATCCAAATCGACCGAGATTTACGATCTTATCGTTAGAGCAGAACTTTTGGAAGTCGCGCGCGATAGAGATAAAGATGAATTACGGTGAACGACTATTTAACTTTGCAGCTATCATTTTACAGATGTGAAAAAAAATAATCGAAACTAATGGTCTTTTTTATTTACGCGCCTAAATCAAATCGGCGCGAATGTTACATTTTTGTGATGAAAAAATCCAATGGTAGCGAAAAATTTTGGTTCAAAGGACATGATATTGCTGAATATTTAGATTTGAGTGTTGATCTTGTGTCTACCGGTCTCTCGCGGCACTGGGTTTTCAATATTTTGTTGGTGCAAATGCGTGCGAACCACAATAGCACTGGTTTCGTGTCGCTGACATGTTGACGGGTCGAGTGATGAAAGATGAATAATAAAAAAAATAATCGAAAGGAATGGTCTTTTTATTTACGTTCCTCCCGCCACATCATGAAATTGAAAAAAAAAACATGGGCAACAAAATACCAATATTTGTACGTTGTGTTGAAACTTTTCACGACGTTACCGTTTATCTTTCTTTTTCTCTTTCTTCTCTCTCTCTCTCACTTTTGCATGTCCTGGCTATGTTAGTGGAATGGGATGAAATCAGGTTTTGAAATGAAAGGCGACACATTAATAATAATGAAAATATAACTGCTTTTATTTATAGCAGTAACGGTAACCAAACGGAAGAAAAGAAAAGGGGCAAGGCCATATGGGCAAACAAAGAAAAGATAATTGAGCACGTATAAGCTCTAGATAAAGGCACGCTCTCACTCGACTCACTCGCACACAGAGGAATTGCACACAGCCGAATCACACGTACGCCCTTTGGCCGTGTTAACATAGGAAACAGTTTTCACAGTGTTCTCGGCACGCGCACACAGCTGAAGCCACACTGATGAAGTTACTGGCTGCGATGGTATTGCACCCAGTTGCAATTGAATGATTGCTTATGCGCACGTTTCGCGAAGCACCGCGTCCGGTCCCTTCGTAGCCTCGTGGCAGACCAAAGCCGGTCGTCCCTCGACACAATATGGCGGATCTAATTGCGCAGAATCCCTTTTGCCGCGCTCGCTCTCTCGCACGCCATCTAGGCGGAAGTTCAGCATTCCCCTCACACACATTCATACCCACATTCACTCTCTTTAACAGTTGCAACATGAAGATATGTAATTCGTATATTGATACGAATTAGCTACATCTATAGCGTAGGCGCAATTAAAAGTACTGCGCAGGCTGCTTGACAACTCGCGTATGCGGCGTTACACGCTGCCAATGCTGGAGTAGCCGCGATTACCGCAGCTGGCACGGTGCCGAAGGACACTCCCGCGACTAGGAAGCATGAAGCGACCGCTAATCCGCACGCTGCTTGGCACGTAGCGTACGTTATGGGACCTGCTACAGCTACAGTGTAAAAAATGGTTATTTGATTATTTTTCTCTGTCTACCTTGGCCCTGTTTTTGGGCTCTGTCTACTTTGGATGCATGAAAAAAATCTGAACAATGGTCCATCCGAAACAAAAAAAATTGAATGGTTTTAGGTTTAGTGTGACAGTGACTATATCCCGTACCTCTAATATTAATTTATATGCAAAAATAACATAATGGAAGACAAAAAAAATAAAAAACGTGTTTTTTTTGCATGTTTTTTGCCAAAAAATAATTGTAAAAATAAAAATTTTGCAATAATTCTAATACGGGATATAGCGATAGGTGTACAGAATATGTGGTTAAAATTTCATAAGGATCAGTTTAGTAATTTCTGAGATTTTTTCAACAAGTGGTTCGAAAACGGTGTTTCGAGAAAAACACGTTTAAAGATTTAATTTATAAGGTGAACAAGTGCGCTCAGGTAGCGTTCAACGTATGAAAAAATACCTTTAGAATGCTTTGATCTTTCTGAAATTTTCAGAAAGAATATTTTTAAATATATAAACTTTCGAAAAATGCAAAAAAAAATTCGATTTTTTGAAAGTTTTAAAGTAGACAGACCCGTTAATGCTTTGTATAAAAATTAAAATCTTACCATTTTTACTAATGAGTAAAATGATGAAGATCGCGCGATATGTTGCAGCGGCCATGATGAATAATCACAACTGTGCCACGTAACAAAAATATTTGTGTAGCGTATTATTACCAATAATTACGTAGGATCATTTAAACAAACAAAAGAAAAATAATAATTATGCATTAACAAAATCGTATCTTTATTTTTGTGAATATTTTACTAACGTAATGCTCGCAGAAAATAGACGGGATAGACGAGAGACGACGGTGTTTCGATGATGTAAACGGTCGGAATGGTCGAGAACAGTTACACGTTACATGAGATATACATTCAGCACGTTCCGAATCGTTTCGGAGCAGAGTTGCCACTCCGTGGACCCAATTTGAGAAGACCTTACTCATGCAATGCTGCCAATCTCGGACTTTGAGTACGGTGTGTTCACTCCTCTCTAGTCGCTCGCTGATGTATAAATAATAGCGGACGCCAGCCTGAATGTTAGAAACCACTCTCGAACCTTCTTTACGGACGATTCTTGGAAAAGCCCTGGAACATTCTGGCTTACGAGTGAAGTGCCTCCAATATTCTTTACCGACGGTTCTCGGGGAAGCCCCCGAACATATTCTAGCTTACCCTCAAAGAAAAAAAAGATAGTCGACAGAGTCTACCAAGGAGACTAGAGAGAAGGAGTGAGCACACCGTAATTAAGAAGTGTTCCCAAAAATTGGTAGAAAATGAGAGGCGCTGCGATCACAAAGTACAAGGTCAGTTTCACATCGCTGAGGATTATTATTACTATATGCATGGGTACGTTCGGCTTGCACGCTCACAGCGTTCAAAGCGTTTGAAGCGTTGAAAGCGTTTGCGCGCGTTCGATTTGGGCGAACATGGCGGTAAACGCAACCGTCTCAACGCTCGTGAGCGTTTACGGTGCCAAGTCGAACGCACTTTGAGCGCTTACAGCGCTGAAAGCGTGCAAGCCGAACGTACCCCATTAGTACTTTCGGTCATGAACGCTGCAGTGGCAAAACCAGAAACTATAGCATTAACGTGTTTTGGGCACGCTGGAACTACAAATTGGCCTATGCTGTGTTCATTCCTTTTCTCTAGTCTCCCTGGAGTCTACATAGAAGTTTCACTTCAACCGTGCGCTTTGCAGTCAGGGAGACTAGAGAGAAGGAGTGAACGCAGCATAGGCCAATTTGTAGTTCCAGTGTGCCCAACAAGGAGATTAGAGAGAAGGAGTGAACACACCGTACTTAAGAAGTGTTCCCAAAAATTGGTAAAAAATGAGAGGCGCTGCGATTGCAAAGTACAAGGTCAGTTTCACGTCGCTGAGGATTATTATTACTATATGTATTAGTACTTTCGGTCACGAACGCTGCAGTGGCAAAACCAGAAACTATAGGTTTGTTCGTGCTAGCTGCACTTTCTACACTTTTGTAATATATAGTAATAAATATATTGTAATATATTTTGTAATATATAGTAATATTTGTAATATATAGTAAATTCCAAAAAAAAGTGTAGAAAGTGCAGAAAGTGCAGCTAGCACGAACAAACCTTATAGCATCAACGTGTTTTGGGCACACTGGAACTACAAATTGGCCTATGCTGTGTTCACTCCTTCTCTCTAGTCTCCCTGATTGCGGCAATCAGTGCTGTCTTTGTTCAGTACCGTTGTCTGCCGTCGCACCGCGTCGTCTCACCGCCTTGTCTTTAAAGATAGCTGCGCCCCTAGCGGCCACTGTAGTAAATAGTATTCGTCGTTAAGTGACCCCTCCGAAACGGAGGAGTTTCCAGACCTGTTGTATGTAAGACCGTGGTACTAAAATTTTTGACATAACAAGATTAACGAGAAACTTCATTATGATGTATATATTTATTACAATCCATCACATACAAGAGTATTACTTCACCGTTATTTATAATTAGAAGGAAAAAAGTAATAAAAAAATTTTTCAAAAAAGCTGAACAATTACTGCAGAAACGAGTAGGTGGTTTAAATGGAAGAACCTAGAATTTTGGAAAGTATCGTGGTTCGCGTGGATAAAAATGTCTTCCGGCGAGGATGCATCAAATCTTGTAACAAGAACTCAGGATCTTAGCCTAGGACAGTCTGAGGGAAATGTCGGAAATCAGAGCGACGGGGATGACGTTTCTCCGCCACCTCAAAACTTACAAAACATATTTGTTTTTTCTCGAGCGAGGCGGGCCCTTCTGTTTGGAACGGATGAGGACCAATCGTCCTCGTCTTTGGCAAGAAGTGGAGAATGTCCTTCAACGAGCACTGACAAGTAAGAATATTTTTGTTATTTATTTTTCTTATTGTTGTTCAGCGTTTTTAACTCGCAAATCATTTTACGCGAATTGTAGACTCGTGTTTTTCGGACTACTTTTTAATTTTTAATAAATTCTTTTTTTACAATATACATATGTATATATATCGAAACAATACTCAAGTAGGCTGAGAAAAACTGCAGCAAATGAAAAAAACAAAAATTTGATCATTAAAAAAAGTTAGATTTTTATAAAATAATGAATTGTAGTAGTCCAGCGATGCAAACTTCAATACCATATTAACCCTTTGGCTGCGCACTGGTGCGAATTTGCACCGTCAATTGTGTATTTTTCTGGATTTTGTGCAAAATACAATTTTAGGATTGCTCTTTAACCCTAGAACCCCACGATCTATTTTTTTCAACGTAAACCTCATACTGGGGTAAATAATTATCCCAATATCCTCTTCAGTATGAAATGTTCCTCATATGCGATAATAAGGTTTAATTATATACTGTTCTCTTTGTTTTTGTGATTACGAAGAGAATGGTTCATGATAAAATGCCATTCGGTAAATATTTAATGGTGAAAACCCTATAAAACGGAAGGAATGGTTTAAAAAAATTGGTTCTGGAAGGAAATTGATATTTTTGTGGGGTAACTAAATACCACGTTGTGGGGTTCTAGGGTTAATGATAAACAATCATTTGAAAACATATTGAAGTTTGAAAATTTCCCATGATAAATTAAAATTCGACGATTTATTGGAGCAACAAGTGTTTAAAAGAGCTTTTTAGCTTTGAATTAACACAATTTTCAACTTACACAAGTAAGAAATTGTCGTATCAGCAGACTAGTCGAATCAGGGCTCTAAACCAAAATCCTCTCGATTAGAGGGAAAACCCCATAAAAACCCCAGAACAAAAAAAAAAGATTCTGTTGATTTTGATGCAAGGCCCAGATTTGATTATATTGCCCATTTTTTCTGTACCACAGAACAAATGATCTCTGTCCAATGAGCCTCAGGAGTAACAATACCAAAATAAATTATAATTAGGAATAATTATCTTTGGTACTATTCATCAAATGATAAGTTCTCACCGAGGCTAATTACCCTCAGCATCATTTTTCATAGCATAATTTATGGCTAGGACTATTCCTCATAAGATAAATTGTAGTTGAGCCGATTTTCCATATTTCCAGATTATCGCAACTAGTAATATTGGCAAATTGATTTTCAGCCGGCCACCCAGTAATTCCATGAATACTCTGCACACAGAGGCACGCCCTTCCAACGATTTGCCACTAGAAAACGCTCAAGTTCACCATTCTGATATGGCTGTTTATAATTGGCAAGGTAGCAAAGCTACAATAAAGGAAAGATTCGCGTTTCTCTTCAACAATAAAATCTTATCGGATGTTCAATTTTTGGTTGGACGGGGAGCTCAGCAGCAGCATATACCAGCACATAAATTGGTTCTGTCCTCGGGTAGCGCTGTATTCGATGCAATGTTCAATGGAACATTGGCTACAGCCTCGCCAGAAATTGAAGTTCCCGATGTCGAGCCCATTGCATTTTTGGCTGTGTTGCTCTTTTTGTACACCGACGAATTGCACATCGGCCCAGAAACTGTTATGACGACTCTGTACACAGCTAAAAAATATGCTGTGTCTCCGTTGGAAAAGCACTGCGTTGAATTTCTTCGTAGTAATTTAACGAGCGATAATGCTTTTATGCTTCTGACGCAAGCTCGACTCTTTGATGAGCCTCAACTTGCTTCTGTATGCCTCGATACAATCGACAAATTTACAACTGATGCTCTGAACGCCGATGGATTCACTGACATTGATATTGACACTTTGATGGTTGTCCTGGAACGAGACACTTTACGGATTAGGGAATCGAAGATTTTCCAAGCTGTCGTGAGGTGAGGAAAAAAGCGTAATTTATAATTAATTGGCTACCATTTCCATTATTAAAAACGGTATATGTATTAATTTAACTATTTTTATTCACAGGTGGTCCGAAGCTGAATGTTTAAGACAACAATTGCCGGTCACGCCTGAAAATCAAAGATCCGTTTTAGGCCGAGCTTTAGCTTTGGTTCGATTTCCACTTATGTCTGTTGAAGAATTCGCTGCTGGTCCAGCACAGAGTGGACTGCTTACAGACCGAGAGGTAATTTCATGTGACAGGCAATACTCATACTGTGATTGCTTTCGAAAACGACTTTTTACAGCTTTCTATTATTTACGGAGGTTTTTCGCTTACTAAATAAAACATTTTTGGAAAAACGCTACTCCATGGCGTATTTTTTCGATGTATACGCACACAAGGCAAATTCACTTGCCCAGAATAGACAATTACGACTGTAATTTTTGGCCTTTTATATCATGATTTTGAAAACATCTGCTTAGCAGCATATTGATTCAAAATAACAAAGAAGAAAGTGATTTTTTTATGTTTTCACTCTCAAACATCGAAATCTTCATCTTCAATAATTGTTATTCAAATAAATGTTCTTTAAAATGTTTGATGTCTTTATAAGGAAATTTTAATAGATTTCATTATTTCTGCAGGTTGTCTCGCTGTTTTTATATTTCACGGTGAATCCGAAGCCTCCAGTGGGGTTTGAGGCGATGCCCCGATGTCGACGATTAGGCAAAGAATTGACAGTGTCTAGATTTCAGCATACGGATCGTCGATGGGGATATAGTGGCACCAGTGACCGAATACGGTTCGTAAACAAGTCTTGCTTAATCACTGGATTGTTGCCCTGAACACCATTCAAAAAATTATAATATTATTAATGTTATTAACCCTAAAGTCTTAAAATCTATTTTTCCGAACGTAAACCCTACAACGGGGTCGAAAACGACCATAACCTTTTCTTTAGCACAAAGTGTTCCTCGTATGCGATAATAAGGTTTAATTATATACCATTCTCTTCGTTTTTTTTATAACAAAGAAAATGATATGTAATAAATTCGCATTTGGTGAACATTTAATGATCAAAATTCTATAAAACCAAAAAGTTTTGAAAAAATACAAAAAAAAAGTTATTTCTAACAGAATTGGGGTCGTTTTCGATCCCCTCATATTTCATTATTGTAACTATTCAATACTTTATTCATTTTTAAATAATTATTTCCCCTTTTTACAGTTTTAGCGTAGATAGAAGAATATTTCTTATTGGTTACGGTGTTTACGGAAGTGCATACGGACCCGCGGAATACGAAGTATTGATAGAACTTATTCATACGGCATCGGGAAAAATAATTGCTACCAATGCAACGAGTTTTAGTTGTGATGGATCAAACTATACGTATCGTCTGACGTTCAAGGAACCCGCAGAAATTATAGCGAACACCATCTACACTGCTTCCGCAAAATTCAAGGTTCGTAATACATTAATCATTTATACAAAACTTTCGTTAGTGAAAAACTTATCGATTTTTTATCTTTTCAAATTCATTCATCCCTGAATAATTTATAATTGCGATCGCGAGGATGTTTTTTTTTTGCTAGTAATGTAAACATCGATATTTCGTTGTATTTTTTTAAAATAAAACTTAAAAAAAAATCTTGAACATTAGTTTTTTGGGACATTGTACGGATGTAGAACCTTAAAATCGGTCAAATGCGCTTCGAAATAGCATTATTTTTGTTTGAAACATGTTTTCTAGCATATTTTGAGAAAGTGCATAGAATCTAGAGAAGGAATCCCCCAATTAAGCTCGAAATTTGTTTAAAAATCGTTTAGACGCATAAGAAAATTCTGTCATTTTTACAGGGCCCAGATTCTCACTACGGCACGAAGGGTTTGCGTCGCGTGACCGTGGACTGTAATTCAGGCAAAGAGAAAGTGAGATTCCAGTTCAGTTTTGCAGCTGGTGATAACAATGGAACTTCGCTCGAAGATGGCCAAATACCGGAACTTATCTTTTACACGTGATGGATGTGAATATTCCTATTCGAAAAATCATTGAAAAAAAAAAAATATGCATTCCTACCTAATTTGTAAATATTCCGCGGTTGAATATTTCATTGTGCGACTTAGGCGGGTAAGTTAATGGCCGATTTATTGGAGACGAGCAAATATATAAAAATTGTTCTTAGCTCTGAATAAAGTGGTCTCTGAAGTGTATTCATCAGTCTTCTTTGATTATTTTTTTAGTTTGATTCCTTCACAAAATACTTAAATATACAATTACTAGTAATTAGGTCGGCCTAGGGGCAGTTCTGTTTTCAAATTTTGTCAAACTTGTCGCCTGCTTTCTGATCCGAAGTAATAAGAAACTTATACTTTTCTAATATTCTGAAAAATATGTTTATTTTTGGAAAATTTTTTGGAAAATTCCTTGAATTAATAAATATTTTTTCGAACAATTTACAATTTTTTTTCTATACATTTTTTTTAAGTGTCTAAAAAAATCTTCAACATTTTTTGAGTTCATCTCATATGTTCTTGAATTTTCTACTGCGCTTAGTCTTTTTTGTTATGTACATTTTTCTAATATTTCGAAAACTGTTTTCATGCTTGAAATATTTTTGGAAAATTCCTTGAGTTAGTAAATATATTCTCGAATAATCTACAATTTTTGTATAAATATTCCCTTTCTTTTAAAAAGGCTCTAGAACAATCTAGAATATTTTTTGAGATTCTGCAAAATCATTTTCGAATGTTCTTGAATTTTTCACTGCATTTTGTCTTTTTTTATGTACATTTTTCTAATCTTTCGAAAACTGTTTTCATGCTTAAAATTTTTTTTGGAAAATTCTTTGAATTAGTAAATATATTTTCAAATAATCTACAATTTTTGTATAAATATTTTCTTTTAAAAAGGCTCTAGAACATTTTTTTGAGATTCCGCAAGATCATCTTGAATGTTCTTGAATTTTTCACGGCATTTTGTCTTTTTTTATTTACGTTAAATCATGTGTAATATTTTCGTAATTTTGCGTTTTATGACGAGCTAAGTTGCCTCGTGCTGCTTCCTGTGTCTCAATATCTCGATGGGCGTCAAGACCAAAGTTTTTTTACAGCTCGGACACTCGTAGGATTTGCTATTTGGTTTTGTTGCACGAGAATCTGAACTTTTGGTGGATTTTTCGATATTCGAAACGGCACAAGAATCTTGATGCTGCAATCTTTCGATGCTTGACAAAATCGTTTCTTCCTTACAGTTCGGACACTGCCAAGGCGTTTCGAACATGTCCAGTGATAATTTCTCACTCCATTCGTTTTCGAGCAAGCTGAAATTTGATTCGTATCGCTAAAATTTTGTTTCATGGGTGTTAAATAACTTTTCAGTTTATTTTCCTGTCTTGAAAGTTTTGTTTTACAGTTGCTAAATATTTTTTTGGTTCTGGTGAAAAAAGTTAACGTACCAATTGTACGTGATGTTTTGTGTTAACCAAACGCCGCCTTTTGTCGTGTTAGGAACACTTTTAAAATCTTGTTGAAACGGATTGGGTTTTATTTCCATTTCATTTTCCCCTCTTCCAACACATATTGTCTTCAAATCAGCTGACAAAAGTCTTTTTACTGTGTACGGGACAGTAGTGTGCATAAATTGAATCAAATCTTGGCTCAGTTCGTCTTCCATTTGTCTGGCATCTTCCGCTTCTTCATCCGTGGGTGTAACGTCTGTAAACAATAAAGAATTCATAAAGAAAAACAGGTACAAATGGAATTTTTCTTTAATTTTTTACTTCTTTACCTTGCAGCTGTTTTGTCAACAGCAAATCCCATTTTCGTCGCAATTTTGTGGCTTTTATTAATAACGTTTGTCCAGTGTCGGGTATCGGGAATTCTAACGAGAGCCACGAATCGCATACCAGTCTACGACAATAGTCAATTCTTACAATTTTATTTTTATTTCAATCGTCGGAAACTGCAGCGAATGGATGGGAAGTCACGAATTTTAATTGAATTATATTTACTAAATTTGAAACTGTCAAATTAAACTTATACAAATTTCAAGAGCGCGCTTTATTTGCGAAAATCGACGTGTTCTCGTATCGAAGGTTTGTAGGATTGATATACTGTGTCAATCCTCGTACGATATAGAACGAAAATTTAAGATTTAATGTTAAAGTTTAAATATTTACCAAAATTAAAACATTTTACGGTTTTTTTAGATTTTAAACAAATCCGACCAAACGTCACTTATATTTTTTTTATACTTACGTCGAAAATATCGCGTTCGTGTCGATTTGTCGAGAAAAAAGAAGAAGGGTTTGAGCAGCAGGCATTCGAAGTGTATTTACTAAATAAGGTTTCGTCGTTTCGAGGAGTGATCTGCATTCAAAGAAGTTTGCACCCATTAAATTCGAAATTATTGAGTATTAAAACGAAACTTGGATTAGAACGTTAAAAAAAAAACTAATTTGTGGGATTTTTTTCTCGGCTGCATTTAAACAAACCTTTTCGAAAATTTTGGGCTGTTTTATTACGTATTTTATAATTATATCTATAAAATTTATAAATTATCTCCAAGAAATCAATATTTTTGTGTTAAATAAAAGTTTTGCGTGGTCGAAATTCGTAATAAATCTCTTCAATGTTTATTTAAAGATCTGTTTTATTAGAGCCGTAAAAAACGCAAAATTTATACTGTTTTAATTTTCTAATTGCTGTAATTAAGGGCTTCCACCTTAAAATATTATAAATGTTGTTTTTAAGCTCCGTAAGAAACTTACAAGTACGTGAGTAATTGATGCTTTGGGCTAACCGGAGTTTTGCATTTAAAACCAGGAATCATTACGATTTCGGGCTCTTCCAATTGTAAAACTTGGGGATGATTGCCAAAGAAGCTCATCGGATGTAGAGCGACGTAAGGCTTGGCTTTCGTGTGGAATAATTGTTCGTTCATCGACTGTAAATGAAATGAATTTAATTCACACTGAAAAGTACATTTTTAAATACTTTATTACCTTGCAATAATTGAATTCGTCAGCCGATGCAAATTGTGGATACAATCCGCTGCACAATATCAATTTGAGCATCGTCAAATCTTTGTACGAACAAGCAGTCGCTGCGGTTAATAAATTTTGTACTTGTGACGAATCGTTTCTCATACGAAATTCAACATCTTTGATATCAATTTCCTCTTCATTTTTATCATCGTCCTCAATTTGTATGTCATATCCCTCGACTTTTAATTGTTTTCGTTTTCGTTGGGCCGATTGGTTGTAATTCCTTTTGAGAGACTTCAGCAATTTCAGTTCTCCGTGCCTCATCGAACGTTCTGCACTCGATACCGAAACTTTCGATTCTGCTACGTTTTTCAGTAAATTACAGTCCTGAAAATATAAAAATTCATCTTTGAATGAAAAATTCTATTTTTTTGTGTTTCTTTTTTGAACATTTTTTCTGTTTTTCGTTTAATAAAACGAAAAAATATTTAACTAGACTCACGTGAAGTAATTCTTTGAATTGAGCTCGCAGCTTCGTCATTTCGTAAAACCTTTGCTCCTCAATGCCTCGTCGTTTACACCATTTTCGACTGGAGCTGCGACCAGCTTTGGATTCGTGACTACTTTCTTGCTTGATTTCGAGCCATTCTTTGTACGCGTTCAATAAAGTTATCGGATCTCCATGATCGGACTCGAGTTTTTTTCTTAAGGTCTGCAATACAAAGGATAATTGATATTTTTATTTTTGAATCGAACATTATCTTCGATAAAAAATTATCAAAATCAATGGGAATTTATTCGATTAGAATTTCGTTATAATTTCTATATTTTGATGTTTCAATATAAATTATACCGATAATTTACAAATCAAATGTTTAAACAAAAAATTAAATAACAAATAATTGAACAATCGTTTTCTTCGTCATCACAAATGTGCAGTTTTCTAAATACGTGTAAATTTTTCTATATTTTTGTCTTTTTGACTGTTTTTCTAAATAAAAAAAAAATAATCAAATTCAAATGATAAAAAAAAAATTGAACAATTTTTTATTTACTTGATGTGTAAATATTTTTTTTGGTAATTTCATTATTGAAGTTATTATTGGTTATCGAAATTTTATCGACGAACCAACTATAAAAAATCTCATCGAATAAAATGTTTGGCAGGGAACTTATGAATAAAACATTCGCAAATTTTTTAAATTCGCTTTTATTTCGAATTTCTAAACTCATCAAAATTTCATCTTTGCTCGATGAATTTTTTTAAACAAACATTTCCAGATACCTCAGATTCTTTATCCTTGAAAGCATTGCTAACGAATGGATTTTGAATACTAAGTGCAGCTGCCACAGAAAGTACTGGTTCGACTTGATGAAATATCGAACCCATTATCAACATTTTGCCTATGGTGATATCGACTGGTAGCCTTGAGAGTGTTTTTCCTATGCATGTTAACTTTTCGTCCTCGGTCAAGGCGCCCTAGAAAAAAATGGGTGATATTTCAAAAATTGTTGAATTACGCGATAGCCAAAAAGTCAATTATACGATAATTAAAAAAAATGATAAGAATTTTGTGATATCAATAACTATTTTTACCTCCCACTACATTATTTAGTGATGCTGAATAACCAATTAGCAAAAAATTTTAATTGATATCCTTACGTGTTCTTTCAACGACAATATCGAAATTTCCAAACTTTCGGAAGGTGGAGCTTCTATGAAAGGAAATTTACGAGCGTCCGGGAGACCCATCGCCATCATTTGTAAAAGCAGAGAATCGAGAGGGATTCGTTGTATTTCGGGTGCTGAATAATTTTCCAGTTGTGTATATTCTTCTTCCGAATAGATTCTATAATGTTTTATTATGAAAACTTATTTATAATATTTGTTAAATTCATACATTGCATTTAGAGTTTTTAATTTAATTTGAAACAATTGTAACTAGTTTAAAAAAATGTATTATTTTCTAAAATAACAGCTATTTTTCTGCACGGAAAAAGACTCACATTTCATTGAGTCTTCAGTAAGATACGTCGTGTAAAATATTTGATAGAATTGTTTAATTTTTGTGAAAACAATTTAAAGAATAAAATAATCAATATTTAAGGAATATTGTTTTTATTTTGAGTCTTCATTAAAGATTCTCATTTAAAAATATCATGAAAATACCTGTAACAAACTCCGGGTCCCGTTCTCCCAGCCCTACCCTTTCTTTGTTCCGCACTAGCTTTGCTTATCCAAAATTCCTTGAGCCTTTGCATTTTGCAGGTTGAATCGTAACTCATTTCTTTGACTTTACCGCTGTCGGCTACGAATCTAATACCATCAATGGTGATCGAGGTTTCGGCTATATTTGTAGAAATAATACACTTCCTTACGCCATCAGGGGGATAGTCAAATACCTGAAAAAATGTGAAATTTATAAATAATTAACGGACAACACCACTGTGACGGCTTCAAAAAATCGATTTTTTGAAAACCATTTTAAAAAATCTAAAATACTTTTAAGATTGAAATGCCGTTGGACCCAGGTCGAAAAAATAATTATTTTCGTAGATATTGAATATTTTGTGAAGCGGTGCAGCGGTGCGCGACGCTCGGGGACCCAACTTTGAACACGTTTTTCTCAAAACCACTTTTTTGAGTGCGGCACGCAGCAGAACTCGAGCAATTTTTATCCGATCGACTTCAAATTTTTACTGTATCAATAAAAGTAGATTATCTAGAGAAGTACATAAGATTTTATCGATATCTCAATAATTATAAAAGTTATAGCCTATTTTCGACGAGAAATTTTGCTCAAAAATCATTCTTTAATTTCAAAGGCGTGCCTATTTTTTAAAAATCAATATTTTTCCAAATCCCTATATACTTCTCTTCAAAATATCATATTATTAACGAAAACACTTGGTATTTTTTTTCAGATCGACGTTGAAGAGAGTTCTGCTGCGTGCCGCGAACCACTGCGGAGATGATGCGAGAGCTTCCCCAGCGCCACCATGCGGCGTGAAAAATGTGAAAAAAATGTTTTTTGATACATTAATAAACAAGGAAAAAAACCCAAAAAAATTTTTTCGAATATCTCTTTTTTTTCCCACAAAAAAAAATTCTTGAAAAATGTGAAAAAACAGGGGGTCACAGTGGTGTTGTCCCTTAAAGAAATTCGTGAAATCGAGAATCACGTAATTTTTTTACATTTTTTGATGATTTCGAAGTTCGTATCGTTCGAACGCAGCGAAAAATGTATTTTTCGTTTATTAAGTTCCTCAGTTTTTAATATTATCGAAAGTTTTTTGGTGGATTTAGTTTTTGGGCTCCAAAAAATTTCTAATCCATTTTTGTAGCTTGGAATTATAAGTGATTTCAAAACTCGATAAGAAAATACAATTTTTCGACGTTCGAAAAATGCAAAACTTCTATGACGATTCTTGCACGTACTTTGTCTTGTTCTGCTATGGACAATGTACTATGCAATGGCAAAATAATCCAATTATTTTTCTTTTGTGCGTAATCTTTGGCAGCATCTGCAACCGCTGTTATCTCGCTCATACCACTGAGAAAAATAAGTAAGTCGCCTTTGTCATCAGCTGGAAAATATAAAAATAGAAACTTCACTTATTTATGATTTGTTACAAATCAGAAAAAATTTATTGAACCCTCCATGATATTAAAAAATTGAATATTTAGAAATTTAATTAAAATTATTATGAGTCGATTTTCTCGAACATTTTTTCAACTGGTGCCAAAAATATCTCGAAAATCATGCAACTAATTTGACCAATTTTTCATCTAGCCATTTCGTATACAATTATCTCTCGCTTATCATACCTTTTATTATAACTGGGTTTTTTGTAACAAAAAATGAATTTTTTTTTTGAAAATCGCTATTTCGTATTTACTAAAAAGTTCATTTTGTCGAAAATCAATTTGGATTTCAGTATTCGACTTTATTTTGGTTGTTAATTTTTGTCTCAGCTACATTTAGTGTCGTTTGGAAGATTTTGTTAAAACGATCTCGTCACTGTATCAGGACTTCTTTTACGTTTTTTTAAATACAAGAAATAATAAGTTACTCAAAGTGTATTTTTTCAACTACGAAAAATATTACTCCGACAGTTTTTGAGATTTTTTTTTATAACTCTTTTTTAATTTTCTTATATCACCCTTTGACAACCAGTTTTATTTGAAGATTTCGAATTAGAATACCTGTATATTTGTGATCAATAATTTGCAATATTCCAACATATGGACCCGGATTAAAACGACTAGATTTGGAGCCAGCATCGACAATTGTAATGGGTTTGTACATCAGTTCGATAGGATACAATCGTCCAGGAACCTGAACGAAAATCGAGATTATAATCGTGCTTTACAAGCTTAAGGGGTTATATCTAGTTATTTGGGTTGAAAAAATGGAAATTTCTTTTTTTTTGCATTTTCTTAAAGTACATCATCTTAAG
Source organism: Rhimphoctona megacephalus (assembly GCA_963989365.1). NCBI lineage: Eukaryota > Metazoa > Arthropoda > Insecta > Hymenoptera > Ichneumonidae > Rhimphoctona > Rhimphoctona megacephalus. Next base: position 12,106,651 of record OZ022420.1, on the reverse strand, counting down.
AACGTTTTCCCAAAATATTATAAGGATCTGAGAACTAGAACGAATATATTTACGGGCGCTACCTGAGAGTGCGAGTCTCCGAGCGCAGCGATCGACGACTTTAAACGCGATTATCTCGGAATCATGTTTTTTTAAAAATGCTGTTGCGGTGAGCACGATTTCTCGAAAGCAATTTAACTGATCGATTTGAATCTTTCACGAGCTTGTTTCTAATTATTAGGCGTATAACTTAATTTTTCCCGTTTTTTTCAAAAAAATATTTTATGTTATAAAATATATAAATATCAGATCAATCTTCGAAATATTGTCCATTTTTTTCGATGACTTTGTTCCATCGATCGGGCAGCATACGAATAATATCACGAAAAAAACTTGCAGACTTCGAGGCGATAAAGTCATTGACGAATTTTCGTACATCGTCCAGAGTTTGGATGTGGCTATCCTTGTTTGTGAACGAAGGAATTTTCATTTGGACCAAAATTTATATTTTTTTGGGTCAAAAAACCTAATTTTTGGAACCTCAAAAATCGAACTTTTCGGAAAAATCGACATTTTTTTTTAAATCAAAATTTCGCTAAACCCTTCGTTCACGAAGAGCGTATAGTATTATACTAACGAAATTTCCTTGGTTTTTTTTATTTCAAATGAGCCGTTCCAGAGATATCATGCTCACCGCGAATGATGTTCAAAAAAAGGTGTTTTAGGACAACGGTCATATTTCCCCCAGTAGTTAAATTTTTTTCATAAAAAAATTATATAAGTACCTCAAAATATGTAATAATTGATACTGTACAGTGAATTTTAATAAAATGATGTTAACAGGGCGAAAAAAAATCATGAAAATCCCTTAACTTTCCCGAGTACAACTAAATATAACCCGTTAAAAATCAGTTCTGATTTTAACCGTAAACTAACTTGTATAACTCGGACATCTTCGCTTGCAAAGTAATTACTAAACAATTGTAGATTAATGGTAGCAGACATTAGTATCAATTTGAGATCTGGACGTTGATGAATTATGCACTTCATGATGCCCAGTAAAAAATCTCCGTACAAATGACGCTCGTGTACTTCGTCCAGTACTATAACGTCGTATTGGGCCAAGCCTGAGTCCCCTGAAACCTAACAATAAAGAAATTTTAATGTTATAATATTAAAACAAATGAATCTTTGACATAAAATTAGAAATCATAAATATCCAAAACCGTATGAGTTTTTTTGGCTTTGTAGTAAAGTGCAGAGTGGTATATTTAAATTAAAGTGCAGATTGAAATAAATTCAGGAATTTAAAACAGTATTTTCAATTCGAAAATCTGTGAATCAATTTATTCCTATTTCTTATATTTCAATTTTGCTTTTCTATTAAATTATTTCGAGTTATTTTGGGTATATCGATGTACATCTTATTTCCTTAGGTAATTATTCATTTTTTTCAAAGACCAATTGTCATCTACTATGTATTTTTATTTATAAGTTGATGTTTTTTTTTTTTATAATTCTTGCGATCGAATTACGTACTTGTCGTAAAAGTAATCCTTCCGTAATAAAAGTAATCTTGGTATATTGATTTCTCTGTTTTTCGAAACGTATCTGATATCCAACCTCGTTACGATTTTCAGTCAATGTTTCAAAAGCTACTCTCTTAGCTAGCGAAAGGCAGGCTATCCGTCTTGGTTGAGTGCAGCCTGCAAAAATGATCAATGTTAGTAATTTTATTGAATAAACTTGAACAAAAAAGGGACGTTAAAATTGAAAAGAAAGTTTCTCCATTTTTTTTTCCAGCGTCTAAAATTCATTTGAACAGTTTTTAATGGATCAATATCTACAGAATTTTCAAAATGGTAATTTTCTTCATTGATTATTGTTCTCAAAAGTATCAAGAACACAGAAAAACAATTTGAAAAAAAAATCGTCGGGTGTGCAAGCAACGCTTTTTTATCAGAATTACTTTTTGTACCACAGCTGGCACAATAATTCAAGTTTGCACTATTATTTTATCACTTTTTTTTATGATTTCAAAATCATTTTACAGACAATCTGTCGAGTAATTTTTTTTATATGTTGTTCAGAGTTTTTTTTAACAACGATCGAAGAGGGTAATTATCCATAAGTAATGCATACTTTTTTTTTAAATGCCACAAATTTATTAATTTTACGAATATAAAAAATTCAGCCTGGCGGACTATAATGACAGCCCTATAAATACGAGATTCTTTTTGAATTTTTCAAATCAATTCATCCCTGAATGATTTATCATGCCGAACACAAGGAAGTTTTTTTTTGCTGGTAATTAAAAATCCAGTATAGTATAGCAGTTGCAGTAAAAAAAATTTGAAATAAACTTTTACTTACACCTAAAGAATCAATTGATAATGCATAATCGATATTTTGTTATATTTTTATTGATAGACTTTAAAAAAAATTCTTGAAAAACCCTAATTTTACTGACTGCTGGATATAGTAATCCCTTGAGTTACGAAAATTGACAGATTGGTATGTTTGGAATTAAAAAAATGAAATATAAAAATCAATGAATTGTAGCTGTGCAAATTTACCAATTTTTCCAAAACCAGAAGAATACAAATACTGCGGTACTTGGGTTGATTTTCCACAGCCAGTATCTCCGGCAATAATGATTACACTTTTTTCTCTAACGGCTTGGACTATTTCATTTTTGTACTGAGCGACTGGTAAATTGGCTTGATCCGCTCGTAGTTTTTTCAATTTATTAAATTTTTCTTTTTGCTTGAAGTCGAGGTAAAGAACAATGGCGTCTTTGAACTTTTTTAGTTTTCCATCTCCGAGCTCCATGGTTTTGGGTACGCAAGCGATTGTTTCGTCGAAGCTGGAGCTTAGGTTGATATTAATACTGTTTGATTTGTTATAAATGGTAGAAATGCTGATTGAGTTAAATGACTCGTTCGCAGGAGGTTCTTTTTTTTGTCCCAATTTTTTTTGTACGTTTTCGTACTTTTGTACAAATTGCCAAAAGTCTTGTGTGTCTTGTACAAGATTAGGGTTTGCGGAGAATATTTTATTGAATTCATATTTATTTTTCGTTATCGAATAATCTTTGTCTACATTTTCGTTGCGAGAATTAACAGCCTCATCTTTTGTTTCTCTGCGTCTGTTTCTTTGCTCGTAATCATCCGTACGATGAATTTTAGAGCTTTTATAATTTTCCTCTGTTTCTCGGTCGCGATATTTACTCCTTTTCGATGAAGAACGATAATTACTGTCGTATTTATCGTCACTGTGTTTTTTGTGGGGTTTGTGTCTCGAATCCATTATTTTGTGACAATAATTCTTCGAGACTGTAGTGATTTAATTTTTGTTTACTTCGTAATTTGCATTTTACTGTTTTGAGGTTATAATAAACCACTTCGAGGTTATTGTTGACGATTTAACATTGTCATTGTTTTTATTAAGTCAATACACTTTTAAATAACACATAAGATTATGTTTTATTACATTTTTGAATTTGTTGATTCAAGTTTGGGTGACTACTTTTATTTTGGTTTGTTGAAAAATTCAGGTTTTATAGGTTATCTCCAGCAGCGGAATAACAAGTGTCAAGTGTCAAATGCTCCAGACACTTCGAAGGTCCGAAATCGATGGTTTTCTAAATTATTCGGACGACACGAAAGAAAATCAGCTCAGGACGCGAAATCGTGGCAAAAATGCATGCTACCCATTTGAGTTTTATTGAAAAATTTGATAACTGGAAAATGTAGAATTCGCGTTTTGCATCCATCTTTCTCGCACCCACGTGTCTCACAGCGCTAACGCCAACGAAGTCAGATTTATATTCGCTATGTGCGCAAATTTACGAATACTATTTAATTATCAGTGTGTTACGTATTCATGCACACTGTCAGCGCCACCTAAAAGCAGGCTCCACATTTTTGGAGGCTTAACGTATACACAATACACACTTATTTTTTAAGAAGTATATGTACGTGCACCCAGCGAATAGAAGCCCAGTTCTTAACCTCTGTGAATTTGGCCGACTGATTTTGGATTTCTGAATTTTTGTTTATGTCAATCGTTTGTCGGGTTCTTGTCGGTGATTGTCGGATTAAAATCGACGTTTGTCGGAAATTAGTTAAATAGAAAAATTAAAAACAAAAATCCGTGTGAAGTTAGCCGATTTTTTTCAATTTTGAGATATCATAAATTTTCAAACGCCTAATCAAAGCGCAATCGTTTGTCGGATACGAGTTTCATAATTAAAAAGTTTGTTGGATGTTTGTTCATTAGAAAAATATTAAAAAAACATTTTATGTGAAGCAGCCGATTTTTCTCAAATTGTAAGATATTACACATTTTCCAAAGCCTAATCGAAGCGCGATTGATTGTCGGTTACTAATTTGATAATTAAAAAGTTTGTCGGATATTTGTTCATTAGAAAAATATTTAAAAAAACATTTTATGTGAAGTCAGCCGATTTTTCTCAAATTTTAAGATATTACACATTTTCCAAAGCCTAATCGAAGCATGATCGTTTGTCGGATACTAATTTTATAATTAAGGATGTATGTAAAATATATCAAGTCGTCTAACTTTCCATAAAAATGACTAATATGATAGAGTTTATCACGCTGCATCGTTCGGAAAAAAGAAAAAGGCACTTAGCCGATGATTTGAAAAAAATACTTAAGAATTAAAGCCTCATTTAACTCCGTGTTATTTGTACCGGAAGTTGACAAAATGAAACTAAAATGATAAAAAAGTATATGTATTGTAGTCAATGTTTGGCCAAAAAAAGAATTTTCTGAAACTTCATACATTTTTCAATTTTTTCACGAAAAAAAAAAACTACTGTTCCCGATGTCGTTGTGAAGATATTCATGGTTAACTTTTGACGTTTCATTAGCGTTCTGTAAACTGTTGTTCAATTTAATACGTCCACCATATCGGACACGTAGATGCGGCAACGCAGCACGCTTCAACTGCCGGTCTCGGAATGATCAGCTGTAGTTGACTGTCATGGCTGGGTGTAGCATTGTTGCCACATTTTCTCGGGACAGAAATGAAATTATCTGATTGGCTCAATTTGTACTCGGCCACATATATCAAGTTGCATATCAATTTCATTAAAAATCGTAAATTATTATACAAAATGACATAAGTTTTTCATTAGACATCATAAAAAATAAAAGGAATGATTCGGCACTTGACATTTCGACATAAAGATTAACCTTAAAAAATAAATAGATGTACTGCGGATTTGACCTTATATACATCCTTAAAAAGTTTGTCGGATGTTTGTTTATTATAAAAATATTTAAAAAAACATTTTATGTGTAGTCAGCGCATTTTTTTCACATTGTAAGATATTACACATTTTCCAAAGCCTAATCGAAGCGTGATAGTTTGTCGGATACTAATTTTATAATTAAAAAGTTTGTCGGATGTTTGTTTATTATAAAAATATTTAAAAAAACATTTTATGTGAAGTCAACGCATTTTTTTCAAATTGTAAGATATTACACATTTTCCAAAGCCTAATCGAAGCGTGATCGTTTGTCGGATACTAATTTTATAATTAAAAAGTTTGTCGGATGTTTGTTCATTATGTGAAGTCAGCCGATTTTTCTCAAATTATTTTTTGCTTACCTTAAATTTTGGTTTCACAACGGCTTTGACATAGATATATCTATAGATATATCTATATATTGGCATATATATATATTATATATATTATATAATAAACCGGATATATTATATATATTATATAATAAACCAAATATATATTATATATATTATATAATAAACCGGATTTTGGTTTAGAGCGAAAAACTATTTTTTTCTTGAAAATACAAGATTAAAGAAGAGAAATGTCGCTCCATTCGAGTCTTTAAGCTTCGTAGAGCTTATATATGGACAGATCCATTACATTTCGACCGCAGCCTGCGCGCTTGGGTCAGCGATTTGGCTGCCGATTTTTTTCAAGAAAGTAGGTTCTAAAAAAAAGACGATCCTCCAAATTTGAACTCAATATAAGAAATTTGATGGCTGTAGAAATATTTGAAATTTTGAAAAAGTGATTTTTTATCTGAAAAAAATATAAAAATATAAAAAAAGACGAACCTCCAAATTTGAACTCAACGTAAAGAAATTTGATAGCTGTAGAAATTTTTAAAAAGTGATTTTTTATGTGAAGCTCTACGAAGCTTAAAAACTCGAATGCAGCGACATTTCTCTTCTTTAATCTTGTATTTTCAAGAAAAAAATAGTTTTTCACTTTAAACCTAAATCCGGTTTATTATATAATATATATAATATATCCGGTTTATTATATAATATGTATAATATATTTATATATGCAAATATATAGATATATCTATAGATATATCTATGCCAAAGCCTTCGTGAAACTAAAATTTAAGATTAGAAAAAATAATATGAGAAAAATCGGCTGACTTCACATAAAATGTTTTTTTAATATTTTTATAATGAACAAACATCCGATAAACTTTTTAATTATAAAATTATTATTCGACAAACGATCACGCTTCGATTAGGCTTTAGAAAATGTGTAATATCTTACAATTTGAGAAAAATCGGCTGACTTCACATAAAATATTTTTTAAATATTTTTCTAATGAATAAACATCCGACAAACTTTTTAATTATAAAATTAGTAACCGACAAACGATCGCGCTTCGATTAGGCTTTATGGAAATGTGTAATATTTTACAATTTGAGAAAAATCGGCTGACTTCACATAAAATATTTTTTTTATATTTTTCTAATGAACAAACATCCGACAAACTTTTTAATTACGAAACTCGTGTCCGACAAACGATTGCGCTTTGATTAGGCGTTTGAAAATTTATGATATCTCAAAATAAAAAAAAAAATCGGCTAACTTCACATGGATTTTTGTTTTTAATTTTTCTATTTAACTAATTTCCGACAAACGTCGATTTTGATCCGACAATCACCGACAAGAACCCGACAAACGATTGACATAAACGAAAATTCAGAAATCCAAAATCAGTCGGCCAAATTCACAGAGGTCAGTTCTTATGGGCGCCTTGAAGACAAACTTTCTGCGACCCGAACTGCCGCTCCGCGGCGCGGCGTTCGCTCTGTGACGTCACTAGCGACCAGCTGCCATGTTGCCATGGAGATGGGGAAGCGTGGAGTGACGTATCTCTCTTGCACATTTAAAAGCAAGAAGATGCTTGGACTGAGCGCGTGGGGTCAAGTGATCGAATCCTACAATTGAAGTTTTTTTTTTTTTATGTAAAATGTATATAAATATTTGAGACCACTTTCTTTGTAATATAGTTTTTTTACACAATGAATATCTTTAAGAAAATGACGCAAACACGGGCCATTCAGATAAGCGGTATGAGCTCGACGTGGGGTGAAGTGTTCAAACCCTGATTTTCTTTTTTTTTTTTTTTCAAGTCCGTGACACACTATACCCGTAAAGCAGCTGGAAACGATAAAAATATTTTGAGTAGAAATTTCTGATATGAAAAATACATTAGCCTGATATAAATAAATATAAGGTAGATGTCTACATTTTTTAAATTTCATTGAAATCAGTTTATTTTTCGGATGAGAATTTCGTAATTTCGAAATGGAAGAATAATTCAGTCATAACAGGAAATGGCGAACACTAATTTGGAACGAAAAAATCTTGACATAACCGAACTATTGTTTGTGGCATCATTAATTTTTTTCCAGTATCGACTATTTTTTTCAAAAGCTTTCGAAAAAGTCCATGAAAATTTCCAATAGTTTTGAAAGCTTTTACAACGATAAGGCGTTGAACGAACAGTTTTTTGAATACTGTCACCTGAAAAAATTAAGGTGAAGATCGATGGGAAAAAGAATAAGGAACAAATTCAAAGTATGCTAAAAGAATTTCTTTTGTTTTTTCAACGAAGAAATATACGGTTTTTTCGGCGAATTTATATAAAGTCTCGATAATATCAAAAATTGGACTCATTTTTCCGACAAATGCCTGAATATGAAAAGTATTCAGTGATCTCAATTCATGTAAAAAATTGGCTCCATCTTCTTTTCTTCGTGGAAGTGTGTGTGGATGTAAATGTTTTTAATACTTGGTAAAAAGCAAGCATAGGAATATTTCATGTACCCACTCTTAGTTAATTTTAGTTCACGTATAGCAGTATTATTGAAAAATAGACAGTGCATTTTAGAGCTTTTGTGTCAAAAATAGAAAACATGCGTGAGCTAAAATTATTCAATGGAAACCACGGGAAGGTGGCGGGTGTCTTCCATCGGGACGGGGAGGATGTACTGGAAAGGGTGGGTGTGAATGGGGATGTAATTAGGTATTAAGGAGTTTTCCTACTGTATTGTTGAAAAAAAAGAGAAAATAGTATCTGCTGAGATCGGGAAAAGAAAAAATTTAAAAAACATGCTGGTAACAGTAGGATCACACTTTAATATAGGATATTTTTCAGAACCTTTCACAAGGTTGCGAAATTTCGGGGAAATATGCCTAAAACAGACCCCTGGTTTATTTTAGTAGCCAACAATCACAATCTGAAAAAGCGTACTTCTTTATACTTTAATTATTTCGAGAAAAATGATAAAAAGATCATAAGTCAACATGAGAGGACTAAAATATCAGAGTACCATGGTCCGCGTTAGGAATACATACCCTAGATATAAAAATATAAAACAATATGAAAATTATTGCATTAATTTCTAAAAAGAACAGTTTTTGACTAGAAATCGTAGAAAAAGAAAACTTTGTCTAAATAAAATATTTAAATAACAAAAAATGTAAAAATGAAATATTAACTCGAAACTTCGAACAAATCTTATATCTATATAGTTTTCTATTTAAAAATTGAAAAAGCAGACTAGTTTTGGAACCAACTTTTAAAATATAATTAAAAAAATATATTCGACTAGAAATGCTGAATAACACTCGGAAAAAAAATTTCACAGGAAACTTTGAACAAATCTTATATTTAAAATGAAATCTTCATCAGAGATATTAAAATGTGGACTAACTTTGGAATAAACTTTGACAATATATTGTTAGTTATGTGGAAAAATATGCGTTGATGAAGAATCTAGCAATTTGGAAGCAATGAAAAGTGAAACAAATATTTACAGAAATATCCGGTTTAACAGGAACTACAAACTTTTTTGGAAATGTGTGAAAAAACAAAAGGTTGATCCACTCTGTTCATGCCGCACCACTCATTGATGTGAAACTTTGAGCAATTTTCTGGACGGTTTTCCGTATGGTGTTTTTCGTTTACGATTTGCCGCATCTCGCATGTCTCGAGATTTCCATTTCAAGTGGTTGAACAAAAGCGTGCGGACGCAACGCTGAATTATTTTTTCGCGGTGAGATGCGCATTCTCCATCAACCGGCCAAAAGTTGACGTGATTTTGAACCACAGCATTGCTAATATAGTTCACGAGGAGCTTTAAAATACCCTTCAAGTGCCAAATTTGTGGAAATTTCGCTGCAAAAACTTTGAAAGCCGTTATTGTGACTTCTAAAAATTCATCTGTTGGAACTCGCAATGAACCGAGTTCATTATTTTCGCGGTTTTTGTAAGCTTTCCAAAAGATCAAAAAATCGTCGGTTTTCTCGAAATTTTGTCCAGCTCGCGTCAAAGTCTCTTCACAAGTTTGACAATCGAATTCGACGAGAACTTTGTGAGCAAGATAACCAGCAACATAATTTATGGAACACTTTTCAAGAGTTCCGAATGAAATGTGCTCGTGATCAATCTCAAAAGATTCGCATTCCTCGAAATCTATCGATTCATTGATCTCGTCACCGAATGACCAGTTGTTGGACAAAACGTCATCATTGCTGTCGACCCTTTCTGTCCTATCACTTTGTGAATCAGTTTCCGCATTTATTTGAGTAATAAGAAGCGCGGTTGCCTCATCATCAGGTTCGCAATTAGCCCCTGCTGGTGGTCTCATAAGATGTGCTACCATGTTATATTGCAAACTCCGACGCCGTGAAGCTGCTGAAGGGTTATCACAATGCCCACCTCGACTTCTAATCACTCCAAATAAGTTTTCAAGAGGGTCTTGATTCAATCTCGACGTAATCAAATAAAGAATCCCTTCGCGTTTCAAGTCATCCCAAAGTTGTAGAACAGTATTAATGGTCAATCGCAAACCTTCGAAACACGGCGGATTTTTAGAACCACCTGAAATAGTCCATTTTTCGATCCACGGGAGGTAATTTCTGAGGAAACCTTCTACCTGTGGTTGTTTTTCGGATAGAGCGCGTCGTAATGGATTAGAATCGGACGGAGAGCGACTGTTAAGACAATCAAACATGTCGTTAGCTTTTTTTACAAAATTCGCAGTTGCGCTGCAAGCCGGATGTTTCAAATCGCCTGTTATTCGACCCGTGTTTATCGCGGCAGAAACGGAGTGGCTGAAAAGCTGTGTCGCGAGACTGACCTTCATCTTTCGGAAGTTGTTTGGATTCAAATGTTGGACAGTGAGTTTCGCAGCCGCTCTACAAGCGTGAGAATTCTCGAGGTGTCGGAGTTCACGAAGTACGTCTGATGAAACTTTTTCACCGTCATCAAGTATATCGTTGTTAAGCCAATTATTACGGAGGCACTTAATCAAATGGGGGACGTCGAAGCCAAAATAAATTTTCCGACCGTATCGTTCGACAAACGGCTTTTCTATTGTCACCCCTAGTGAACTTATCGCTGCACGATTGTTGGATCCCATATCGCTAACCATGTAACGAACTTCGAGTCCGATTGTTTCTAAAGAGTCTAACACATTCGATATCAGTTCCATCAAGTCAGTGTGTCGGACATTCCCATGTGAGAGCACATATGCAATTGGTTGCTTCCACGGATGTACAAGACCTTCTAACATAAAAACAAGTGCAAAATTCGCACACTGATTTGTTCTACCAAGTTCGCCCAAGTCTTGGAAGCCTTCGACCAAATCGGCTTTCGGGTTATATTCGAGAATCTGCTTAATAGATATCTCATCCCACATGAGAACGCATTTTTTTTCGTATTTGTCCATTATTTGTTACTTTTTCTGCAAGTTTTGGTATGATACTTTATTTTATTCCTGGAGCTAACTCTAAATCATTTACCCACGATCTAATTAATGAGACGCAAGGTAAAGCAAAATGCTTGTTGTCTCTTAAATGGTTGTATGCGCTCGGTGATTTATAATACAATGATAATGCAAATTGTTTTTCGTCATCGGTCCACCGTCGTTTTTTATTATGATTCAGCTGCATTTTGAAAAAAGCGAGTTGATCGTTATTCAGATCATATGCAGCTTTAGCAAATGCTACAGCGCTCGCATTTTTTCTCAATTGAGCTTGCTGTCTTTTAATTTTCTGATCTTGTTTCTTCAATTCAGCGCGTAAAGTTTCCGCTAATCGTTTCAGCTTTCTTTCATTAGGGGTAAGTTCTCTAATGCTTTTTCTTCGCGATGAAATAGAAACGTTTCGTCTCTCCGGCTCTTCGAAACCACTCAGGATTGGTTCTACTGTGGGCGATGTTGCCGTTGTGGACGCAACGGCGGGGTCCGCGAACATAATTACCGATGTTCTGACCGCGGGTGTTGTATTCGCGGGTGCTGTATTCGCGGGTGCTGTATTCGCTGGTGTTGTATTCGCGGGTGCTGTATTCGCGGGTGCTGTATTTGCGGGTGTTGTATTCACGGGTGTTGTATCCACGGGTGTTGTATCCGCGGGTGTTGTGTCCCCGGATGTTGAATTTGGGAGCACGGGACATGCGAGTGCATCATTTGTTATTGGGGAGTCTAAAGCAGCTTTATCAATGGGTAGTGCATCGGGACGTAAAAACCGTTTACCTTGTTTGTTTCGAGCGTAATTCTCTTCAATAAAATGTTCACAACACAATCTTACATGCTCCGTTTGCTTGGGTGTTTTCCGATTCAAAGCGGGATTTCCGGATCTAGCGATCCAAATCGTGCAACTGTGGGGAGGGTGGGAAAAGTGTTAATAGTGCAAAACTTGTGTTGAATGGATTGAAAATCAAAAAAACATGGATCACATAAACACAAAAAGTGCAAAGAAAAAGATATCGTGCCGAATAAAATCTGGGCAGATGAAAAATAATTGTGTGATGACATTATTCATTATGCAAAAGCCATCAAACAGATAGGAAATCAGTTCGGTTCGAGTCATTGGATAGAAATCATGAAGAAACATAGATTTCAAAATCATGCGGAAAAAGAAGAAATGATTTTCAAAGTCATGTGAAAAGAACACTAGTGAAATTTGTTCGGAGGAAAGCGGGGGCGAGTTATCTATAATAATAATAGTATGCAAATTAAACCTCCATATTCCTCATAATCCTTATGAATAAATGTGCACAATGGTCATATTATGGAAACAAAAAAGGCTTTGCGTAATTTTTTTTTTCAAAAGCTCGTTATTGAAAAAATTGTCAGGCAGGCAGAACTTGACTCTGTTTAAAAGAGTATCCGTTTCCTCTGTTCAAGCAGCTGTACTTGCTTTTGATGCTGTAATTGTCTATGACGAGAAGTGCAAAAGCTAAGGAATGTATTTTTTGTACAATTTTTTGTTTAGATAATCAACCTGTATTAAAAAAGTATCGAGAAACGTAAAAAAGCAACACCTATTTCAAGATAATTCGAAACGAAAAAGAAAGCGGTCATTTCCGGTCTAATTTTGAGTAGAAAAAGTTTGAAGCATTTTCAATACGATAATGAAAAGTAAAAAATTCGCGAACCTTCTATTTATTTCTCTTTAAATTGAAACGAAAATTGGAAAAATCGTTCAAAATTAAACAATACATGTTCAGTGGGCAAAGCCCACTCGAAGTCGTTATTCTCTCTCGATTTTTGATGAACCGCTCAAAGTTGCTCGTCAAGATTTTCGAGGGTTTGCTACTATTCAATCGCAACTTTTCGTATTTATCCATTGAATTCTTTCATTACATCTCGCGTTCACTTCTTGCTACCCGCGATTCTTTTCAAGGAAGTGTGGAATAGAAATTTGTGCATGGAAAACAAACATTTTGAACTACCATCAAAAATGAGAAAATCCTTCATTTGACCCTTAACGCCGTCATCCTGCGTAGACTCTTTTAACACTTTTTTTGGGAACTTTTACTGGTGAACTAGATTAAGACACGACTGTGAAATTCTTACCACATATTTCTACATTTGAAGCAACTTTACAATTTTCTCACCCTGAAATCGTCTGAGCCGGGTTCTAGCCACTTTGTTTCAAAAACTTTTTTTCTGTTACCATGATTACAGACGTTCTGTTAGGAATATTAAAGACCATTGAAAAGTTAATTTACGGCAAATCGTTGAACTCTTATCATCAATTTTGATATTTTTTTCACCGCTTCTCCAAGTTGCCAAAAATTAATTTTTCAATGTCTTTTGACTCTACTTCAACCTTCACAGATTAAAATCTCATTTGAGTCTTTTCTTCAGATAAGCAGAACGTCGACTATCGTGGTAACACGAAAAGAAACGTTTTTTGCGAAAATGAGTGACTAAGATGGTGTGTAGCTCAGCAGTGAGCCACGATTTCGGGCAAACAAATTGTAAGGTGTGCTTAGAATGTGAACAGATATGTGGTAAAAACTTCGCAGTTGTTTCTTATTTACTTCGCTCAAAAAAATTCCCAAAAATCGTCTCCTCATGGAATTTCGACATTAAATGCCATGCTATGCTGGAAGGGATCATTTTTATAAAAGAGGAGAGGGAATATAAATTAACGAAGATAAATTACGAAAATTTGGAAAACAATTCAGAAAACCATTCCAGGACACAAATGGAAAAGAATGGAAAACAGAAACTGTAACATTGGTGCCATTAAATAGAAAATAATTGTGTACAACAGTACAGAGGCTTGGAGTGAATAAGTCGGTTGATTTCATCATTTTCAATGTTTGGGCACTGATATAATATATTGTTTGCCATAAGGAGTAATGGAGTTTTTCTAACTCAATCAAATATTTCTTAATTGTGAAAATGAATCCTCGAAAAAATTCAGAGAATTTTAAAAATTCTCTGACTTTTTCCTAGTTTTCTCAGGTTTTCCCTGTTTCCCAGATGTAAAACAACCCTGTTATTGATCTATAAATTATCGTCATTTATTTTACTAACTATTATCAATAATCGCAACCCATATACACTACCGGCCAAAAGTTTCCGGACAAAAGTCCAGAAAAGTTCTAAAACGTTTTGTTATGCTATTTCGCTGGTAATCAACGTAAACAGATTAAGTAAACGGCATTTTGAAGGGGAGGGATTCAGCTTCATTTTGATTTCTTTGAATAACTTATACGAATAGTTTTACGGCCAGCACTTTGTTTTCAAAATGACAATTTTTCGCCTTTTTTTACCCCCCTTTCAGGTGGGCCCCGTTTCCAGAGGAAATTTTTTGTATGTATTTTTCCGAACGGAATCATGAAGGTGAAAACTCGAGCTTCAATTTTGTTTTTTGAAAAAACTTTGTGCGGTTTTTCCCGCCAAAGTTATTCCGTTTTTTATCAAAAATGAACCAGTTTCAAAAATGCCGTTTTACACGGAAACGACAAGCTTTCGAAAAAAACTTCAAGAGGGCAAAAAGTTGCGTCGGTTTCCAAAGAATTCACGAGAATTTTCTCAGAATATTTTTCCAAAATATGTTTTTTCCATATTCTCGGACGAAATCCACACAATCCAATTATCGCAACTCGGGAATTATTATATTTCTGATGAAATTTCAAGGGGGGAAAAAGTTTTATTTTTTCATTTTTAATGCTTTGAAATTTTTTCAGATTTTTTTCTCAAATTTTTTTTCGTTAATATTTGATTCAAACTCAGGTAATTCGCTTACAGTTACTTGAGAAGTATGGGGTATTTACTGCTGCCAATACTTTTTTTCATTTCAACATTAACTGCTGTAAATACTAATTTACTTTCTGTAAATAATCAGTCAATTTTGACGTAACAAAAGTGATTATTTTTTATAAAAATAAAATTTGGGAAAACACCGAAAACCGTCATATTCGCGTGTATTAGTATAATTTCCCAACTAATACATGGTGTCGAGCTGCTTCCGTGTCCAGATTTTGTCAGAACTTATTGTCGAAAATCTAAAACCCTTCCGAATGATTGATTAACTTGCGACTAGAAAATAATGAAATGGTAACGAAAAAAAAAAGTTTGAAGAAAAATCTGAAAACGTTCCATAGCATTGAAAATGAAAAAATAAAACTTTTAGTCTTATGAAATTTCATCAGAAACACAATAAATAATTCCCGAGTTACGATAATTGGAATGTGTGGGTTTCGTCCGAGAATAAGAAAAAAAAAAAAATTTGTAGAAAAATCTGAGAAACCGACGCAACTTTTTGCCCTTTTGAAGTTTTTTCAAAAGCTTGTCGTTTCCGTGTTACACGGCATTTTTGAAATTGGTTCATTTTTGACAAAAAAACGGAATAACTTTGGCGGGAAAAATCGCACAAAGTTTTTTCAAAAAACAAAATTGAAGCTCGAGCTTTCACCTTCATGATTCCGTTCGGAAAAATACATACAAAAAATTTCCTCTGGAAACGGGGCCCACCTGAAAGGGGGGTAAAAAAGGCGAAAAATTGTCATTTTGAAAACAGAGTGCTGGCTGTAAAACTAATCGTATAAATTATTCAAAGAAATCAAAATGAAGCTGAATCCCTCACCTTCGAAATGCCGTTTACTTAATCTCTTTACGTTGATTACCAGCGAAATAGCATAACAAAACGTTTTAGAACTTTTCTGGACTTTTGGCCGGTAGTGTAAAAAGATATTACGTGAATGTTTTATGACGCAATTTTAATCGGTGGGATAAAAAATCAAATTGAAATTCTCTCAAGTGGAAATTAATTCAGAGAAAATTAATAAAGCTGGAAAGGTATCAAATTTCGATATTAAAAAGAAATATTTGCTTAAATCGAAAAAAAAAAAAGTAATGAGGTGCCCAGGAATCGAACCCCAGACCTTCGAGTCATGAGTCGTCAACGCTGTCCACTCAGCTACGCATATTATTTTTATAACATTTGATCAGAACTTGCTTATAAATCGTGAAAGAGATTGAGATTTAAAGGTCATGATCCGTTCAATACTTGAATCACAAGGATTAAAATATTGAGTTACGCATTAAATTACATTAAAACGTAAATTTTGTCGTTGAGATTGATCAAAGCGGATAACAAGACTGTCCTCTGCTCATGATCACCGCGCACACCGCACATATATCTATTAAATTATTTTTACGAATATCAAAATTCGCAGAGAATACAGTTAATTCAACCGCATTACTCAGGATAAACTAATTTTGTTCTAGCAATAACTGAAATTTTTTATTTTCTTATATATACTCCTTTTTCAATCACATGTTGATTAAAAAGTCATTCGACGTCTTACATTGTTTCATTCTTTACTCGTTATGGAAACAAACTCACGGTTCTCTTTCCTTCGGAAAACGATGAAACGTCAATTCCGGATTTTTTCTCTTCGAGTTGCTACATCCTTCATAAACGCACAACGCGTTCGCCGGCATTTTCTCAATAGATATTTAAATGTACAACAATTTAAAGGGACTGGCACGACTTCGTAAGCAATGAATTAAAACAGATACTGGCGGCGAGAGCGCATGCGTGACGTCACCAACGAATTTCGTGACGTCATGCTGTCCCCAGCATATAAGCCCATGAGAGAAAGTGAGAGGGAGAACGATGCGCCGCCGACAGCGCCACTGCTTACGAACTAACGCTGGGGACATGTCCCCACTAAATTCGGCACAAAAAATCCTTAAGAACTGGAGTTCTATATACATCTGACTTCGTTGCTAACGTGGGATTCTGCGTCATGGATCCCCCTATCAACGTTGAGATTTTGGGCGGTTTTTTTAAAACGATTAAATTCTTTGCGGTGTTAATGTTTTAACACCTGTTTTAAACTTATGGTAAAACTAGGTTTCTAGTTTTTTGTTTTTGTTCCATTGACGGTCACAAATCAAAACCTAAAATCACGGTTGTTGTTGCTGTCACATTGTCACATGAGTCAACATATTCAATTATTTATTGCTATCAAAAATATTGTACTAGTTGCGCTCACGGCTTCGCCCGTGACAAGAAATATTTTTTTTAATTCAAGTGTCATTTTAGTAATTTTTGTATAAAAAATATTGAATATGAAAAAATTAATATTATAAAAGAAAGAAAAATAGCAAATGGTATTGGAAAAATACCTGTGGCTTTGGAAACCTATGAAAGTTGGTTACAAATATTACTGATTTTTCTACGGTTTTGAGTGATTGTTGCGAAATCTTTCGTGTTATTATAGTAAATAATCGATAAGAAACATTTATTAATTCGCGATTCGAGTGATAAATATGATAACGATAACATTAAATGGAATCGTCTCGTAGTTACATTTCCTTAGCAATAATTTTCAAACATTTTCATCTTTCTTTTGTTCTTTTTTATCGTCAAATTATATTTAATAAGACTCACTGCAAATATGAATCAATTTTATTCGTTCCTTAACTATTTTCAATAAATTTTTGAATAATTGAAAAATCAAATTTTATTCACGATTTACCAAAAATGTATTACCCACCATACCAATATAATTACCAATTACCAATATAATAACTACCAATCACGTTTTTAATTACAGAGAATTTAAATTTTATACCAGATTCCCTAAAAATGGATTTTTTTTCGATATTTCTTGTATTGATTAAAAAAAAAAAAAAAATCGCTAGCTCGAATATTCTTGGGAAGTTGAATAATCGACTGGACATTGACACAAGACCAAAAGTTCATTGCTTTCAACGATTTTCTCGAGCTTTCCATCATCTTCGACAAACAAATGAGCAATTTTGCTTATCGTATAAATTTTTTTTTTCAATGCGGGGGGTTGTAAATACCAATACGTCAGAAAGCAGCATAGAGTGTATCGTGTTTGATAACCCACGACATTATTGTGCACGCGAAGAGAGAAATTGAGAAACGCTTTTTTCGTTCACACACGTCTCTGCTTCGTATTCATTTAATATAATTCCGAGTTATACACTGTGCGCGTGTTGTATTGACTAATGTTTGCTCGCTACGATTTCCAGTGACAAAAAAACATCCTATAGTCTTGCTTACATTTGATAATTACATTTGTTACGTATATTTTCTCGAAGAGATAGGAAGGGGAAATAGAAAGATGGAGATCCCGAGGAAGGGAGATAACAGTGCAATATCTGGGACTCGTCAATTTGATCCACAGCGCAGACGCAATCGTGCGATTGGACGTTCTGCATCCAATATTTTTTCGGTGCATGCTCTTCTGGGTCTGTGATCCTTGGATCGTTTGTTCGAATTTTTTTTCTTCATTTAAAGTGTGCTCGCGAGTTGGTGAAACACGTGAGTGGTGTATACATAATCGTCGGAGAGGAATTGCGTTTTCTTCGCAAGAATCATTTTGTTTTTTTAAAGTGAAACATTTAGTCTGTCACGATTCCGTGTGGGCTAAACTGCATTTTATTCCGATCTGTCGAACCGTTTAGAAAAATATTGCCTTCGCAATTTTAAAGTGGCCGAATTGTTTAATAAAATTATCTCAAGTTCTTAAAATTCTGGAATGTTTACAATCAATTGGAATAACGTCTCATAAAGTTGACGTAATTTTAAAGTCAATTCGACATTGAGCGTATCATCGAAATTTATTGTTATTAACAAACAAAAGTTTCAATTTTGAAAAACGACATTTTGACAAACGATTTTTTAAATTTTATATTCATTTTATTTTGTTATTGCCTTTCCAGTGGCTCAAAAAATCGATGCACATTTTAATAATCGTGTTGACAAATTCATTTAATGTAATTTGTAAAGTTGAATAAAAACGTTAATAATTTTAGGATTCAGTGACCAATTTACAGTGTGTTTATGAATCAATGTGAATGATTTGCATCAATTTTTGAAAAAGGTACGTTTCTTTTCCATTTTATAGCTTGATCATTTAATAGGAAGACCATTTGAACGAGTTAATTCACTCGTACGTTAACTCGTGGCTCGGTGTATGGATTATGTACTTTTACCGTTTATAACAAAATACATAAAATATTTATTGAATGAACAAATAAATAAATTACAAATAATAAAATAAATAAATAATGCAAAATAAAATATTTAATACAATTAATAACATTTTATTGAATTGTTTATTGTTAAAATACAACGAAATACGTCCTTAAAGCACGTGGTACTTTCCTTACGTCACTCACACAAATTCTAATTTTGTACACACGAATATGCTTTCACAATATTGAGACGACTATCGGGGTAACGGAAAGATATTCCGTTACTCTTAGCATTTTATGAGTGCATTCGAGTGTGCAGTGTCTTAGTATCGACTTTTTTTTTGAGCGTTCAGGGACGTAACAAATCGACAAATAAACGCGCAAAGTGTCGTGAAAAATCTCGATAATCATTAATCTAATATGCGAATCGTCAAGAGATACATGCAAAAAAAACATTTGTTGCATAAAATGCTATAAAAACAGGTTGAGGAAGAAACTTGTTTAGCTTATTACGAGATTTAACATTTTTTATCGTAAAAATCGAATCATCCATCCATTTTCATTCGAAATGGTTTTAAAAAATCTGTTTTGGATTTAAAAAATAAAAAAAGATAATTAAGTCGATTAAAAAGTGGAAAAATAAATTTAAAAATCATTTTTTTTGTAATTTACTGACATTGATAATTCGCTGAAAAATGGATTTAAAAGATCAATTTTTTTTTTGTAATTTACTGACATTCATAATTTACTGAAAAATGGATTCAAAAAATCAATTTTTTTCTAATTTACTGACATCGATAATTTACAGAGAAATGGATTGAAAAAGTCGTTTTTTTTAAATTAGTGAAATCGATAGAGATCGATTTATCGGATTTTTAAATATAAATTAAAAAAAAACAAATGTGTGATTTGTAATTTTGTTAAAAATTTGTTAAAGGGGGGTTCAAATAGTAATATTAGCTCTGGGGAAGCCAATTGTAAGCAATAAAAAACTATTTTTTAGCGTTTTTAAGAATTTTGAATTTTCGAAAAGTTGTGTATTTTTCCGGAGTTATGTTGTGAAACGCGAGATAAATATAAGAGGTCAGAGAATAAAGGAAAATAACAATGATATACTATCAAAATTGTTCTCAGTTTCGAATCGATTTTCAACAAAATGTTTGAACAAATATTAAAACTGTTTCTGAATATTATTCCGATTGCCTATCATAGTTTCAAATATTTTTTTTTCTTTCAATTATTTTGATAAAATTTATAATTATTTTGTAATAGTAATATCTCGGAAAAACCGCAATATTTGTAAAGTCATACTTTATTTTAAAAATAAAAAAAAAAACATGTTAAATTGCGAAAAAAAATTATTTACTGCATATGCTGAGCTTCCTCCACTTTATTATTACTTTTTTAACAATCCTTTGTAGGCGCGAAAATAAATAAAATAAAGAAACACAATAAATGCAATTATTTGTTTAATAATAATATGTTTATTTAATGGTAAAAACACGTTGATAAAATGTATCGAAGGATGCATGTCGAGGGGCAGCAATCATAAGTGCTCGTCTTCGAGTCTTGACTTGAACTCGATTGTTTTATTTGTTTTCCGTTTTCGCTTGGATGCACACCAAAAAAAGAATGATGAACAGCGCAGAGGGGAGAGAGGAGCGCGTTGATCGGACTTCAGCTCCCGCTTGTTTACATTTTTTTCGTATAATCATTTTTCTGTTTCTATTTTTCGTGCCTCTTAACAATCATTTACAAGTCATAAAAGAATTCCCCCACCCCTTTGGCTATGGAGCCCGATTTCGATATAATTACCACGAAAAAATCTTCCCCACACGAAATCATCAGCTCTAAAAGTTAGCAAAATTTATTGTAACGGTTTTTTTACATTTTTTCCTTACGCGCAGTCGCAAATCCCTGACGTCAATCAATATTATATACAAGTTAATATTATGGAAAATACTTAAGTAGATTAACAGATCATCTGACATTCTAAATCGACGTTATCACCAACGTCCAATATTCGTCTTACCAGACATTAGAAAATATTGAATGTAAAATACATATTTGTTACAATTTTATGATAAAATAATAATAATTATTTTAATGATTAGATTATTAATAGTAATAATTCTAATTAATATTAACCCGATAGCGATCGCTCTTTTTTACACTCTAAACGTTGGTCGCGCGATGAGAGATTTTCTTACAGTTTCGAGCGTTTAATTTGATAAATGGGAACTTGGAAATAATTTCGCCATAGTAATTGTGACTTTAAAATATTTTTTTTCCTTAAAAACCATAAATAGAACGATATTTTTTATTATACAAAACTAACAAGTTAAAAAAAATGTCTTCAACTCTTAGAAGATAGAAAAAAATTTTAATGCTTATGCCACTAGAAATTTTCGAATAATTATATTTTTAATAGAATGAGAAAAAGTCTCATAGCGCGATCGCTGACGGTTTGATAATACCGGTAAATAATATGCGCGATTTATCGTGCTATATACAATTACGTAAATACCAATTTGTATGTTAACTAATTTTAGGGATTCATAAAAAAGAATATGGAAAACGTAAAAATGAATGGATTTGCAAACGGAACGAATGGAGAAACGGAGACAAGTGACATAAATGAACAAACGTCTTATCAACCAAAAGAATTTCATACCCTCGTATTCTACGTCAATGGAAAAGAGGTAGATTTAAAAATGATTTTTCTTATTTAATTTGGTCGTTAAGCTCGAGGGAGTTAGCAAAAATGAGAAGCAAATTATAAATTATTATTTTGTATTCATTTTTAGAGGAATGTTATGTATATTAAAATTACACGGAGATAATTAAACAGCAATTTTTACCGTGAAATTCACGGTCAAAATTCCTATGATACATTTTAACGTGGGGACAAGTTGGCAAAGCGTATTTATTCGTAAGCGATAAGTTTTTTTTTAACTTGCGAATCGTAAAATTTTTAATACTACGCCATCCTGGCGTAAACACTTGTAGGAAAATTTTTACCGTGCAGCACGGTAAAATTTACCATGAGGCTCATATAATATTTCAAAATAAACATTGAAATAATCGTCATAAGTACGGCACTTTTTCAAGGACATTTTTTGAAGATATAAAATAATGAAATACACGGTAAAATTTCACTTGTATCACACAATTTTTTAATTTATGTTCTGGATATTTTACTGGATATGAAAATTTACTAAACACTCTTATAAAATTTCCTATTTTAAACAAGAAATTTCATTTAATTTTCTTGAAAATTTGTCTTTTGTTCAGTAATAATTATAGAAATTGCAAGTTGTCACCTCACTAATGTTACTGCACGGTAATTTTTCAAGTTTAATTCTCTCCGTGATGTTTTGGGAATATTGGTTTTCAATAACAAGGGCAAAAATAATAAAATAATTGTTTAATTTCCAAATTCAACAAATAATAATTTCTGTTATCGTCACATACAATGAATTTCATTCTTTTTTTTGTAATTCATAATTTTGTCTTTTTTTTAAAATAAAGTGGCAAAAAATCGGGAATTCTTTAAAATAGTTCAAAAATTCAACATCACGCTTCAGATTTTTGTTCGTTATCAAAGAGTATTTTTTTGCTAATTTTTTTGTTGACTAAATTTTTGTTCCGGTTATTGAAACGTCATAACGAAACAATTAATTTTAATTACAAATTAATGAAATATAGATCGTGGACTCCGCTGTGGACCCTGAATGGACTCTGCTTTATTATCTCCGCAACAAATGTATCCTTTTTGATAAAGATTCCATTGCAGACTTTTTAAATTACCTAAACCGAACGAACATAAACAAGAAGATAAACATTTTTGTTTATTCTTTTATTTTTATATTTTTCCTTCATTAGTAAGAAAATAGTGCGATTATGTGGCACGAAATTGGGCTGTGCGGAAGGAGGTTGCGGAGCTTGTACCGTCATGGTGTCACGAATCGATCGTAACACAGGAAAAATTGCGTATCCTTTTTATTGAAATAGAAATTGAATAAAATAAAAACACAAAAATCAAATTTTAGGACCAATAAAAATGTTGTGTCTCAAATATTCCTTCACGATTTTTCTGAACCTGAAACTTTCAGTCATTTAGCAGTAAATGCCTGTCTTGCACCTGTCTGCAGTCTTCACGGAATGGCAGTCACGACTGTTGAAGGAATCGGCAGTACAAGAACAAAGTTACATCCGGTACAAGAGAGAATAGCAAAAGCTCATGGTTCACAGTGTGGTTTTTGTACTCCTGGTATCGTAATGTCCATGTACGCTTTATTGCGTTCGATACCAAAGCCAACAATGGAAAATCTCGAAATTGCATTTCAAGGTAGATTTTTTGTTCGACATTGAAAAAACAAAAAAAAAATCCGTTAACAAAACAGAAACGAGAACGGAAAAACACGAGAATTTTAAAGACCCAAATATTTAAAAACTATAATTTTGAAATTCTAATTCAAAATTCAGTCAACAGTCTTGAAAATATTTTGAAAATTCGATTACAGCTAAGAAATGGGGGAAAAAATGAATGCTTCATTTTGAACGGTATAAATTTTCTTGCGAAACAACAAAGTCCAATTTATTAGCATAAATTATAGAAAAAAAAAATGTTTAGGAAATTTGTGTCGATGCACCGGCTACAGACCGATTATCGAAGGATTCAAAACGTTCACGGAAGATTGGGAACTCTCGCAATTGTCATCGAAGCTTAATGAAACAGAGTCCAGTAATGGAACGAGGACTTGTGCCCTCGGGGATGCTTGTTGCAAAAAAGCATTCACTTCAGAGCCTACGGAGGTTTTCAATTCGAAGGAATTTTGTCCCTATGATTCGACCCAGGAAGCTATATTTCCTCCAAAATTATCAGTAAGACTTTGATAAATAATTATTTTTTATAACCCTATACGAAACCCTACAACGGGGTCGAAAATGATCCCAAACTTCTCTTTAGCATAAAATGTTCTCTGTATGTGATAATAAGGTTCAATTATAGTTTCTCTTTAAAGTTAAAATTAATACATTTGGCGAAGGATAAAGTTACATTTGGCGAAGGATTATATAATGACGAAAATTCTATAAGAATAAAAAAATTTCGAATAAATGCAAAAAAGTTTATCATTAAAAAAAAATTGAGGTCGTTTTTGACCCTATTGTATGGATCTTGATCCCGTTGTCTAATGATCATATGATTTAATTACTGAAGATTACAACTAATTTTATTTTTCACCACTTTAGGACTAATTACAATGTTATTTTTTAAATCAAGGCACGTCAAAATTCGAGTTAACAAATAGTAGAGAAAAAATATGATGGAAACATTCAATAATTATAAAAATAATCATTTGAAAAATCGTAGAAATTATAAAAATGTACATTTTTAGCTCTCGTCCGAATTAGATGACCAATATCTCGTAGTCAAAGGAAAGGAGGTAACTTGGTACAGACCAACAACACTCAAACAAGTTTTACTACTGAAGAAAAAATATCCAAATGCAAAAATAATCGTTGGGAACACAGAAGTTGGTAAATAACAATAAAAATCTTATTTTTTTCAAATTGTATAATTGGTGGATGTTTGAAAAGTTGTAATTATTTGATTTTTTAATTTTTTAGGCGTTGAAGTCAAGTTCAAACACTTTACTTATCCAATATTGATAAATCCAATGCAAGTTAAAGAAATGCGAGAAATTATGAAACTTAATAATGCAATGCGCATCGGAGCAAGTGTCACTCTCATGGAAATGGAAGATGCTCTAAGAAAACAAGTACAAATTGAACCAGGTTAAAAATTATGAACTTTCATCCTTCTCTTCATCCATTCATTAATTTTCTTTCATTGATCGTTCAATAAATATTCAGAATAAAATAGACTGCAATTCTTTTTATTTTCAAATCATCACAAGAAAAGTTTTATCTTTTTTTTTGACAGAATTCCGTACAAGAATATTTTTGGAAGTGGCAAACATGATGCACTGGTTTGCTGGAAAACAAATCAGAAACGTGGCAGTAAGTTTGTGCACAATTTTTCATTTTTTTTTTCAATTTTCGTTTTTATCGTATTTTCTCAATTTCTTAAAAAAAAAAAAAAAGATTAACAAATTGGATTTATTAAGGGACAGCATTTAGCTTGAATTTTCATTACTTTTATTTCGATTCATTCGAGGATTTTCCAATATTTATCAAATTTTGAGGGAATAATTCATTTTCTTTAGTTACTAATTCAAAATTTCTACTTCTATGAACAATTGACTCATAAAAATTGAACTTTCTAATACAGAAATTCAAAATTCTGAAATAAAACAAAATTATCAACTAAATGGAACGAATTACGATTCAGGCGGAATTTGAATTGTTAATAAAATCGAGTAAAAGTCGATTCCGTCGAAATTCAATAATTAATGATAACATTATATTACAATGAATTTAATTTAATGAAATTATTAATAAAGTAAAATAAATGTGAATACAGGCGAAGTTGAAATTTTGAACGAAATGGAGTAAAAGTCGATTCAAATGAAATTTAATAAATAATGATAATATTGTATTGAAATTAATTAAATTTAATGAATTTATCAATAAAATGGCGTAAATGTCAATTAAGGCGAAATTTTTATTTCTAGTCAAATGGAGTAAAAGTCGATTCAGTAGTTGAAATTTAATAATTACACGAAAAAAATGATCTATAAAAATTAATGGTCGACATTTAAAAATTACTGAAACTAAAACAAAATGTACAGTTGAAAACTGTAAATTACTCGTTTTACAGTGTGTTCCAATACAAAATAATCGATTTAATGTGTTTTTCACTCTGATCAGTTATTAATACTGATCTAAACTGTAAAAAATTCAATGTCCACAGCAAAAAAATGACAGCAAAAATTACAAATAAAAACGAAGAATCCCACTGTGTATGAAATGTAAAATTTACAGTGTCCCCGGTGAAAATTGCAAAAAAATGTTAAACGGCATTCATGAAAAATTGTAATTAGCAAATATAAAAATTGTGTATTTCCTATTGAGAAAATTACCGTCGACATAAATTAGAAATTGTAGTGTGTCCAGTGAAAATTCGGAAAAGTACTGTAAAATTTGCTATGTTACTTTCAATTTTTACAGTATTACTATTTTCCACCACAGGAACTTGCAGATTTTGTTTAAAGTTTCATGAAAAATTGATGTTTACGCGTCCAGAAGGCGCTACTAATGTGGAAAACTGTAAAGTTTCATGGAAATCCCAGTAAAAACGACAGTTCATTTTTTTCCGTTTAGTGATAACATTCTATTAAAATCAATCGAAAATAATGGAATTATAAATAAAATGGAGTAAATGTCAATTCAGGCGATCGGAGGAAACATAATGACTGGAAGTCCGATATCCGATCAAGTTCCGGTGCTGATGGCTGCGAATGCAAAATTGACTTTCTCGAGTCTGGCTGAAAAAACAAGAAAAGTTCCATTGGACCACACGTTTTTCGTGGGATATCGTCGAAACGTTGCTTTGCCGGACGAGATATTGGTTTCCATCGAAATTCCATACACCAAAAGTTCCCAATATTTCGTCGCGTACAAACAGGCCAAACGGCGTGACGATGATATTGCCATTGTTAACATGGCCTTGAACGTCACTTTTAAGCCTGACACGAACGAGATCGTTGAAGCTCATTTGGCTTATGGTGGAATGGCACCCACGACTAAATTGGCCGTTAATACTTGTCGCGAAATGGTTGGCAAGTACGTGAAAATTTATCAAATGACAAAAAAAGAATTGTAAAAAATAAAAAATTTAAAAAAAATCTCGAGTAGAGTAATTATCGTTTATTTATTTTTCATTTTTTTTAGAAAATGGGACAGTGAAATGTTGGAATCAACTTATCAGTCGCTCGTTGAAGAATTTCCTTTACCTGACAGCGTTCCAGGAGGACAAGTTCATTATCGTCGTTCCTTGACACTCAGGTAATTAATTTAAAACAATAAAATCAAAAAAATTGAATAAGATTAAAGAAAAAAAATAAAGCGAGGGTTTCCTTCGCTTCTTGAACCAAAAAATTAAAAATTCCAGCGGAATCTGTTTTTCAAGAAGTTTTTAAAATTCCTCAACACATGAGAGAAAATTGAAAACTTAATTGAAATTAATAAGTGTTACGGAATCGTGAAAAGGTCGACGATTCGGAATAGAAAAAAAAAGTTATTTAGACGATGAAGTAAAAATCATTTTATCGATGTTTTAGATTTTTTTCTAATTGTCTATGAAGTACATTAAAATTTCATTTGTTTCTCATTTTTTTAAATGGTCGAGAAATAAGTTGATAAAAATATTCCTTGCAGCTTATTTTTCAAGGGATTCATTGAAATAACGAAGCAAATGCATCGAAATTTACCAGGACTGCAACCACTGCCTCAGGAATTGATCTCAGCTTCGAAAGGCTTTCATTACGTGGTACCAAAAAGTTCGCAATACTATCAATTGGTACGGAAAACAACGGTTTACTCAAATAAAAAAAAAAAAAAACGAAAACAGCAGTGAATTTAATGGAAAAGTATATTTAAAAAAAAATCTCGTCTTTTTAAATGAAGAAAAGTGCTAATTTGATATTTAAGTTGATTTTTAAAAAGATGCAAACAGTTATAAAAATTAATTAATTTCGGATTTACGACGGTGAGATTTCTTCTGAATAAAGATACCGGAAGAATAAGAAAAAAATGATCAATTTATAATTAGGCACCAAAAGACCAAAACCCTGACGATTTGATTGGAAGGCCAATCGTGCACGTAAGTGCTTTCAAACAGGCGACTGGTGAGGCAGTTTATTGCGACGATATTCCTCAATTTACTGATGAGTTGTACATGGCACTTGTACTGTCGATCAAAGCACATGCGAATATCGTGAAAATTGATGCCTCGAAAGCACTAGCCCTTGAAGGTGTCGTGGCATTTTTTAGTGCTGAAGACATTCCTGAACACCAAAGATGGGTTGGGCCTGTTATGCACGACGAAGAAGTTTTCGTCTCGAAAACGGTAATTGTCAAAGTTTGAAGCAAAAAAAAACGAATCCAAAGGGAATTAATTATGGATCGGTAATAATTTAATCTTCAGGTCACGAGTCAAGGACAATCCATAGGGGCGATTGTGGCTGTCGATCAATCCACAGCACAAAAAGCAGCGAGAATGGTCCATGTCGAGTATGAAGAACTTCAACCCATTATTGTCACGATTGAGGTATTTTTTTAACAATTTAAAAAAATGGTGTAATTATAAGAACGTAAGGACGAACAGAGTGCAACGAGAAAATCATATTTTTATCAATTTTAATAGATTTTTTAATATTTTTATTCAAGGGCTTACATACATCTAGAGGTGCCAAAAATATGGTCAATTTCAATAATTTTTTTCATACTGAAGAAATGTATCCATTGAAATAATTTTTTATATATTTAAAAGAACATATTGTTGCGAATGAAAGCGGAAAATTTCATTGAAAAAAATAGTTTAGATGAGCTGTGGTTGTAGTTTTTGTAAAACAGTTTTTTGCAAAATCCAAAAATAAAACAATTTTCTTTTCTTAATGTCAACAAAAAAAATAGTCTTTGTCGAGGCCGAATTTTTTTTAATGCATTTTTCGCAAAATGGCAGAGGTTTGAATCGTAAAGTCGGGATTTTGCTAACATATTTTTTCCTTTTTTACTTGGGAAACAAAAACTATGACGTATAAAAGAAAAATCGCTCAACAGAGACCAGAAAATTGTGTAAAAGTCCTCTGTACCAAATTTCATCCAAATCGGTCGTTTAGTTTTCGAGATAGAATGGTTATCGTTTTCAAAAACACCATTTTGAAAAAAAGCATTTTGGTGTTTAAGCATCTGTCAAATGGAGATGAATTTTTTTTTTTCATAACTGCAATATGTTATCGATTCCCAGGATTTTTTTAGAAATGATATGTAATGGGTGAAACCATCGAAAAATAGTGTTTTTCAAAAATCGAGTTTTTTTACCTCTCTCGGTGTATGTAAGCCCTTAACGGCATCGTAATTTGATATTTTGATGTTTACTTTTTTTTCTAATAATTATATTTTTATTGCAATGACAAAGTTAGTGCGGGATTTTTGACAGAAGGATTTTGGTTTAAGGATTTTTCATAGGTGAATTTGAGAAAAAAATTACAATTTTTTAGTGCTTTGTCATCGTATTGAAAACAATTTTTTAACACGAATTTGTTTGAACGTGGCTTTCCAGGATTAAAAGAAAATTCCAATAAATAAGGACTGTATTATTTTATTTCAAATTTCTATTTCAATGAGACAATGTATTTTCGAGTTTGTAGAGATTTTCAAATTATTCATTTATTCATTTTATTATATTAATTTTATTAGGATGCCATAAAAGCAAGTTCTTTTATCCCTGGTTCACCGAGACGAATCGTAAAAGGAGACGCTGAAAAAGCGTTTGCTGAGTCTGATCACATTCTCGAGAACGAAGTACGAATGGGTGGCCAGGAACATTTTTATCTCGAGACACATGCATCTCTCGTTATTCCCAAAGAAGTTGACGAGTTAGAGGTTTATGCGTCTACTCAGCATCCGTCAGAAATCCAAAAATTGATTTCTCATGTACTTCATATACCAATTAACAGAATTAATGTTCGTGTTAAACGTCTTGGTGGCGGTTTCGGTGGCAAAGAATCCAGGGGTATGTTGGTCGTTTTACCAGCTGCTTTGGCTGCTTACCGGTTTGTATTATTTATCTATTTATTCATTCATTCACCCATCCACCAATCCATCCATCCATCCATCCATCCACCAATCCATCCATCCATCCATCCGTCCATTCACTAATCCATCCATCGATCCATTCATCCATTCATTCATTCATTCATTTACTTATTTATTTATTTATTTATCCATTAAATTTATTTTGGGTAATTTTTTTAGAATAAAATAACGAGCAATGAATAAATTTGTAAAATAGATTACGAAGGCCGGTACGTTGCATGTTAGACCGTGACGAGGATATGATGATAAGTGGTGGACGACATCCGTTCATGTTCAAATATAAAGTGGGTTTTACCAACGAGGGACTGCTCAAAGTAGTCGAAATTTATATATATAATAACGCCGGTTATTCGATGGATTTGTCACACTCGGTTTTGGAACGTGCTATGTTTCACTTTGAGAACGCCTACAAAATACCTGTTTCCAATGTTTATGGATACGGATGCATTACTAATTTACCATCGAACACAGCTTTTCGGGGATTTGGAGGACCTCAAGGAATGTTCGCCGCTGAGAATATCATGTGGGATGTTGCCAATTACCTTGGAATCGAAGCCGCCAAAGTAAACCCAATACCAAAAAAAAAACACCAATTTTGTTTTTTTTGGATAACATGAGAAATAATTTTTTTGTAGAAATAGAAGTTTTTTTATTTTTGGAAAGATTATTTCCAGTCAAATTTGAAGTTTATTAAATGTTCGTTTATAAATATGTATATAAATTATTCAGTCTTTTTTTCAAAATTTTCACTCAAAATTCATTTTATCGAAATTTCGATCATTTTTTTACCCAATTTTGCTTACTAACTGTAATTGTTTTTCCATAGTTGTCAGAGTTGAATCTCTACAAAGAAGGTGACATAACGCACTACAATCAACCCCTTATAAATTGTCCCTTAAGACGTTGTTGGACCGAGTGTATATCGTCTGCCAATTATGCTGAACGATTGACAGCGATTCAAAAATACAACGAGTAAGTTTACTTCATTAATCAAGATTTATACGTGAATTTCCAGTTAGTGGTTTTGTTCGATTTTAAGAGGAACCAGATCCAAAATAAAATATCATTAAAACATGAAACCTCATTTTCAATAATAACTGAAAAAATATTCAACCAATAATCCGATAACAATTTTTTCGTAGTACAAAATGAATTGAAATTTTGTGATTCTAATCAGTATTCGCAGAATGTTCTCTTCTATTTTGAAATTCGTCTTTTTGGTTATTTTTTATAAAAATCTGAAGGGTGATATTGAATTTTGGAACTATTTTAAAGAATTCCCGATTTTTTGTCACTTTATCGAAATTCTAAAAAAAAGATAAAATTATGAATTTTAAAAAAAAAATGAAATTCATTGTATGTGACGATAACAAAAATTATTATTTGTTGAATTTTTAAATTAAACAATTATTTTATTATTTCTGCCCTCGTTATTGAAAATCAATATTTCCAAAACGTCACGGCGATAAGTAAACTTGAAAAATTACCGTGCAGTAACAGTAGTGAGATGACAACCTGCAATTTCTAAGATTATTACTGAACAAGACAAATTTTCACGAAAATTAAATAAAATTTCTTGTTTAAATAAGAAATTTTATCGGAGTGTCTAGTAAATTTTGATGCTCAGTAAAATATGCCGAATATAAATTAAAAAATTGTGTGATACAAGTGAAATTTTACCGTGTATTTCATTATTTTATGTCTTCAAAAAATGTCCTTGAAAAAGTGTCGTACTTATGACGATTATTTCAATGTTTACTCAAAATATTATATGAGCGTCACGGTAAATTTCATCGTGCTGCACGGTAAATTTCACGGTCCTGTTTAATTCTTTCCGTGGTTGAATGTGACTTTTTGTCAAGTTTTTGTAGAATCACAAAATATGGAAATAATGATTGAATAAAATTCTAGGAATCCTTAAATGATTCTAGGATTCATCGACACATAATTTTGTAACGAATCAATAAATTGAAGAACTTATAAGGCATTTTCAAACATAGGTTCAATAATCGACAAAAAATTGATACCGAATTTGTCGTTTTTGCAGAGAGCATCGTTACAAGAAAAAGGGAATTTCAGTAATACCAACGAAATTTGGAATAGCTTTTACAGCTCTGTTTTTGAATCAAGGCGGGGCTCTTGTGCATGTTTATACGGATGGTTCGGTGTTGATAAGTCACGGTGGAACGGAAATGGGCCAAGGTTTGCACACGAAAATGATACAGGTAGCGAGTAGAATACTCAAGGTGAATCCTGATAAAATTCACGTGTCGGAAACTGCGACTGACAAAGTACCAAACACTTCGGCAACCGCCGCGAGTGCTGGATCGGATTTAAACGGAATGGCTATAATGGTAAATTAAGAAAAACATCAAAAATACTTTTTCTACTGCGAGGAAAGATTTGAATTAAAGACATTCAAAAAAAAAATCAGTTGCCAATTTATTTTCACTCTATTTTTATTTTCTTTTTTTATTATATTGAGTTTTTGTTGTTGTCATTTCGATTAAAATTTTTTTTTTTATTGTTAAATTTTACAGAACGCTTGCAACAAAATAATGAAACGAATAAAACACGTAATCGATGCTAATCCGAACGACACTTGGGAACAATGGGTCTCGAAAGCGTACTTCGAACGAATCGGTCTCTCGGCTACTGGTTTTTATAGAACACCCGATATTGGATATTCTTTCGAAACCAATTCTGGACATCCTTTCAATTATTACACGTATGGAGTGGCCTGCACCGAAGTTGAGATCGATTGTTTGACCGGAGATCATCAGGTTGGGGATTTACCCAAAAAACTGATTTTTTTCAATCGAGTTTAATTTATAAGTCCATTATTTCCAATAAGCATAATAATAAAAGGGAAGAAACCAATGAAAGAACATTGCATAAAATTATCAGTGAGGTATTGATATTTATCGATTTGAAAAATCGATTTTTTCAAATTTATTAGTAATTAAAGAATTTTCAGAAATTTCATTTAATTTCTTTACTTTGAAGAATCATCAGTTATTGCGAATTTGCTGCAAATTGATTTTATACAATTTCGTACATTTTATTAGTGTGTTATTTACTGAAAAAACTGCAATGTGAAGAAAAAAAATAGACGAAAAATCTCGACTAAGTTTTGACAGAACGATTCACTTCTTTAAAGGATAAAAAATGAATTTTTCGAATTCACTGTCGTTGTGTTCTTAGCAAGTTGTATTTTTTGGTAATTCAACAATTTTGTGGAATTTCTTGCAGGTATTGCGAACCGACATAGTAATGGATTTGGGAAACAGTCTGAATCCAGCAATAGACATTGGCCAAGTCGAGGGTGGATTCATGCAAGGCTATGGATTGTTTACCCTAGAAGAACTTATTTACTCGCCCACCGGAACGATGTACAGTCGAGGACCCGGTGCTTACAAGCTTCCTGGTTTCACGGACATACCTCAAGAATTTAACGTCTCTCTGTTAAAAAATGCTTCTAATCCGCGAGCTGTATATTCGTCAAAGGTATAAAAATTAGTTTTAATGGTCAATTAGTTACTGGACAAATTCAATGAGGATTTTCCATAGAAAAACCAATGTTTTCTTCACCCTGATGAATCGTAGCCATAAAAATGGCCATTTTTTAAACGAAAGATGAATAACAAGCGAAATTAAATTCATTTTAGGCTGTCGGAGAACCTCCGCTCTTTCTCGCATGTTCTGCGTTTTTCGCCATCAAGGAAGCGATTAAAGCAGCTCGAAAGGACGCGAACATTACAGGATCTTTCAGATTAGATTCCCCGGCGACTGCTGCCCGCATTCGCATGGGATGTACAGACCATTTAACGACAAAGGTAAGAAAGATTTGGAGCCTCTGTCCTGAAATTGATCTCGATAAGAGATAAATTAGAAAAAAAGAATTTAGATTTTTTTCTTTTCCGACTAATTTTCTTATTAATCTCTTTCTTTTTGCTACAGTTTCCAGTACCGGATGTCAAAAAATCATGGAACATTGTTCCTTAAGCCAAAGTGACTGAAGAAAAAAGTTCAGTGGAACAAAATAAAGCTCCGGAGCATCAGAACAAAATTATAACGAATTATAAATAAGCATCACTATAAAAAAACTATTTTTTGAACTTAGGCTTAGCTGTATTTTTCAAATATATTACAAATACGAATTGTACAATTATAATTATGAGTTTTGTTCTTTGATTAAGCATGCAATGATCAAACGCTGCTTATACCCGATTTTTCTACCGTGTCCAATAAAGCTTGCAAGTTCGTTTCAAAGAGCTCGCATCTGATGGGCATTTCCAGCGAATAAAATGGATTTTTCAGTGCGTAATCGGCGTAAAGTTCATAAACTCTCTTAGAGAGAATTTCCATGCCAGGTTGCGACGGTTCGGCAACCAGCATGAATTTTACACCCGTCAAAGTTTGGTAACAATACAATCTAAAAGTATCAGACTCCAGAACTTCAATTCCGGAGCATCGTGGCTCTGGACTCAACTGACTCGCTATTGCAAATAATGGATAAAACATCGAGGCAAGGAAAATCTTTTCGTTGGTCGTCATTTTTGCTCGACAGAATTTCAGCGTAATCGGAAAATTTTTCTGCTGCTCCAACATTTCCAGAACGTCCCTCCCATCCTCGAGCTCACGACTGACCACCGGATTTCCATTGACAGCTGTCAATACGTGACCGACTAAAAATCAAAATAAATTTTCATTTTTCTTTATTGGCTGCTTCAAATTTGGTGCAGAAATGTTGCTGATTCTGAGAATTTCGAGCTTTAACAATTCGAATGCTTGACAATTTGGAATTTTGACGGTTCAGTTTTAACCGTTTAAAGATTTGACAGTTTGAAATTTTGACAGCTCAACGTCAAAAAACGCAGTTCGAAGTTTAGATAATTTAGAGTTTTGACAGGTTGAGGTTCGACTGCTTAAAGTTTTGATAGCTCAAACTTTAGACAAATTACAGTTTTGATAGTTTCGAGTTCAAACGAATCAAAATTTTGACAGTTAACGATTTTGACAGCTGATAGTCGATAGCTTAAATTTGACACAAATAAAAATGTTTTGACAGGGTATACCGTTTATTCCGTCTCTTTGTCCAAAAGCAACGACGATTTTCTTGTTCTCGTATGCCAATTTAATATCCAGTGGATACGAGAATACTTTCTCATTTTCGACTTTCGGTACATTATGATCATGATTGAATATCAAACCTCCCGATTTTGAAACTATGTAAACACCGTATATCACCATTGTTTTTATTGTTATTTGAGGTTAGGAAATGGTCTCGCAAGTGTCGAGTCCACACACACAGCTGTCAATAGGTGCGTGCTCATGCGCTTATGGTCAAATTATCTGAACAGGGGTTAAATTACTGAACTTTTGCTAGTCTCCCTGATTCTGAGAATTCTTCAGGTTGACGAGCAGACGACACGGACGATACGCACGCGACGTGTGTTGTTACCGGTCACAGTTATTTTTAAGCGTAATCAACCATTCCTCGTGTCAACAAATGTTGACAAAAAGCGACAGTTAAACGCATCATTTCCAAAATACTTTAACTTCAAGAAAATTCGTTTTTTTTTGGTTATTTATTCGTTAAAACAATCAAGTCCAAGCGCAACAGAAGTTGTTTTTAAATACCAGCAAGTGTTTTTTTTGTTCTTTATCGTTTGTAATCGAGGATTAAATTAAAAATCAATATAATAAGTCACGATGTGCGATGATGAGCAAGATGAATCGAACGATCAATTACCTGAACTTCCGAAAACTGCGGTTTTGGTACATAGCCTACCATTGCCAAATGAGACACCAACAGTAAAAGGTTACATTCACATTTATATCGAAAATTTATTTCGCTCTATAAATAATAATGTTGTTAACAATTTCAACCGTTCATTATTGTCATTATTATTATTATTCTCGTTAATTTTCCATAATTAACCCAGCAATAAATAACGAATCAAGAAATCAAATAACATAACAATAATAACAAAACAACATATAATAAAAAAATAAGATATATTTGTTCTAATAACAATTGTTATGATATCTTTTAACAAGTAATCAAGACAAACTGCAGCGGCTTGAAGCCAAGAATTGAAAAAGATTTAGAAACAAATCGCAAAACAAAGTATTGAAAAAAAACAAATTTATCCATTTTTCTGCTATTTTTTTTATATATTTACTGGTTTTATCGATTATTACATTATGATTATTTATTATCCATCATGAATGGAGTAATTGATTATTCACCAACTAAAAAACAAATAATAGTGATGAAATATTATTAATTGAGAAATTATTATTGTTTTTGTTCCAAAATATAAAATAAGGTTTAAAAATGAAATTTTTATTTCTAGGCTACGATTGGAATAAAGGTATTGACTATCATGCGCTTTTCCAAAGTTACAAACACTCTGGCTTCCAAGCAACAAATTTTGGCCTTGCCGTTGCGGAAATACAAAAAATGCTGGATGCACGCAAAGTACCATTGACCGACGAACAAATCGACTGGTCCGAACAGGATGAGTTCATAAAAAGGAAAAGCTCTTGCACAATTTTTCTGGGATACACTTCTAACATGGCTTCTTGCGGAGTCAGAGATACAATTAGATTTCTCGTTCAGCACAAAATGGTAAATAGATTTTACACATTGCGTGGATTTATATAAGCGATAATCTATTGTTTATATTTGATTTTCTATTTATTCTTTTAATCGTTCCATATTTTCATATTTTTCATTTTTTAGATACATAAAATAAATTTTACTTCAAACACTAAAATTAAGAGCATAAGTCATTAATTGGGCTCAAAAAATAATGATTTATCTCTAAATTAATGAATTTAACGCAGTTGTCTCGCTACACTCATGTTCAAAAGTAAACTTTCCATTTGATGTATGAAAACACGTATATTACTTGCAGAATTTCCTAATAATTTTAGAATTAATATCTTATAGAAATGTAAAAACTTCCCTAATGATTCAGCGAGTTCCAAAAAAAGTCCCATTTGGGACTCGGGACTTAAGTCGACAAGAGTGACCCCAAATTGAGTCCCAAATGGGCCTTATTTCCCTTTGCTTAGTATGAACTGAACGTGACGTCATGAGTCTCAAACTGAGACTCCAAGTTCCAGATAGAGACTTTTTTTAAGAGTGAAATCTCAAAAAAGTCCCTATTTGGGACTGCGAGCCCTAATTTGGGACTTTTTCTTTGCTTCTCGCTCCGGCCACAGCGTAGCGCAGAGTCAAGCATGCCAGAGCCGTAATACTCTGTGACCATCTGAAAAGATGGTCTTGTACAGAATACAAAATAGGTATACAAATAGGGAATCACTTATTCCGGTTGCTTCGTTCGAAAAACTACCAAATTGGGGCTCGGAGTCCAAGAGGGACGTTTTTGAGTTTTCACCCCTAAAAAAAGTCCCTATTTGGAACTCCGAGTCTCAGTTTGGGACTTATGACATTACGTCCGGTTCACACCGAGCAAGGAGAAAGAAGTTCCATTTGGGACTCAATTTAGGGTTACTCTTGTCGACTTAAGTCCCGAGTTCCAAATAGGACTTTTTTGGGACTTTTTTTAGGGACTCGCTGATTCGTTAGGGATTTTAAAGTAATAAAAAAAAATGCCTTATTGTATAAGATTTAGAGTTTCAGAAACAACTACGTGTTCTTCACATCTCTTCATACTCCCTTTTACTCTCTATCGTTGTATTTCCGAAACTAAACGGTAAAAATGCGATATTTTTTTTTGAAAAATATCATCATATGTCCATCCGTAATTTAGAATTTTCTGATAAGAATATGTAGAAAAGTATTAGATTTATCGCGAGAAATGTGAAATTTTTAAAAGTTCTCTGTAAGAGACGCATGTAAAATTGTGGAATCTTTAATAGCAAATATTTTTAATCTAGAAAACTTAAAAAATTCGGCAAGTAATTACAAAGAACTGTCCTGTATAGAAAAAAAAAATTTGTAATATTTAAAACTTATCTGAATTTTCAAAATCTCCCTACAAAAACACTTTGGCGAGATAACTACCTTCATGCATTTTTGCATTACACTGAACTGCTATTGAGAAATTGCTATGAAAAAAAAAACTATTTTTTAAGTTAATGATTTTTTATAACTGCAATTTTTCTAAAGCCTGACGACTTTAGGCATGTCAAATTGTGGAATCTTTAATAGCAAATATTTTTTATCTAGAAAACTTGAAAAATTCGGCAAGTAATTACAAAGAACTGTCCTGTATAGAAAAAAAAATTGTAATATTTAAAACTTATCTGAATTTTCAAAATCTTCCTACAAAAACACTTTGACGAGACAACTACCTTCATGCATTTTTGCGTTACACTGAATTGCTATTGAGAAATTGTTATGAAAAAAAAAAACCATTTTTTAAGTCTAAAGCATTTTTTAAGTCTTAAGTCTAAAGCCTGACGAATTTGTTAATCTGAATGTAAAAATGAAGGAATCAATTAATTGAGTGTTCAATTTCTTGATTAAATTTATTGTAATTAGGGAATTTTCGATAAAACTGTATTCTTTAGTTTTTCGTTGATAAATCAAAAATTAATGAATATAGGTCGACTGTATAGTAGCATCTGCCGGTGGCGTAGAGGAAGATTTGATAAAATGTCTTGCGCCAACTTACATAGGAGAATTCGAGATGCAAGGCAGACGCCTGAGGGAAAGGGGTATCAACAGAATCGGCAATCTTTTGGTTCCGAATGATAATTATTGCCTTTTTGAGGATTGGATTATGCCCAAATTGGACGCTATGATGAAAGAGCAAAAAGAGAAGGTTCGTATAGATGAAAAGAACAGAAATTGTCCTAAAACGAACAAGTATCGAAAATATAAATTCTCAAAGTATAAATTTTATAAAATTTTGCGATCTAGATAAAACATTTCGACCATGAAATTAATGAAAAAAAAGAAACAAAGTTAAAAAGCGATAATTAAATTAAAAAATTTGATTAATCAATGTTTATTTTTTACAGGGAACTGTTTGGACACCCTCGAAAGTTATAACGAGATTGGGCGAGGAAATCGACAATCCAGAATCGATATATTATTGGGCAGCGAAAAACAAAATTCCGGTTTTCAGTCCTGCCTTGACAGATGGTAGTCTCGGGGACATGATGTTTTTCCATTCTTACAGTAATCCTGGCTTGATTATTGACATACTCTCAGGTATTGAAAGATCCGAAAAAAACGTTTGAAAAATTAAGCGGTATTCACCTTAGACCCTACAATATATTTTTTCGAACGTATACCTTACAACGGGGTCGAAAACGACCCCAATGTTCTCCTTAGCATAAAATGTTCCTCGTATGCAATAATAAGGTTTAATTGTATACCATTCTCTTCGTTTTTCGATTATGAAGAGAATGGT
Organism: Rhimphoctona megacephalus; assembly: GCA_963989365.1. NCBI lineage: Eukaryota > Metazoa > Arthropoda > Insecta > Hymenoptera > Ichneumonidae > Rhimphoctona > Rhimphoctona megacephalus. The sequence goes on along the minus strand of OZ022420.1, from coordinate 12,067,406 downwards.
GCATGATAAAGTCTCATTCGGTAAATATTTAATGGTGAAAACTCTATAAAACGGAAGGAATGGTTTAAAAAAATTGGTTCGAGAAGGAAATTTAACGTTTTCGTGGGGTAACTAATTACCCCGTTGTGGGGTTCAAGGGTTAATAATGAAGAGAATGGTGTATGATAAAGTCGCATTTGATGAGAATTTAATGATAAAAACTATAAAACAAAAAAAAGTTTTGAGAAAATGCTAAAACGTCGTATTTTACGAAAAAAATGGGGTCGTTTTCAACCCCGTTGTAGGGGTCTAGAGTTAAAAACGTGAACGTATAACAGCAGTAGTATTTTTTTTAAATGCAGATCTGAGACGATTAAACACAATGGCGATGAAAGCGATCAATTCAGGAATGATAATCGTAGGAGGTGGTCTCGTCAAACATCACATTTGCAACGCCAATTTGATGGTTCGAAATAAAAAACTAACAAATCGATAAATTTTTCATTTGCTGGATTTATAATTATTAATTAATTCGTCAGAATTTTAATGAATTGATTAAGATTACTAAAATTAATAAATCAATTAATTATATTAATTTTGATATTTTTTTTAAACGAATTTGTCATTTGCATAAATTGATGATTTGATGGAAATATAAATAAATAAATTTATAACATTACGAATGAACTTCACAAATTCATAGCTTTGAAATGAACGATTAAAAAATGTTTATTTTTGATTTTTTCTGTAGAGAAATGGAGCCGACTTTGCAGTATTTTTGAATACTGCTTCAGAATTTGACGGTAGCGACAGTGGCGCCCGTCCTGACGAAGCGATATCTTGGGGAAAAATTCGAAAAGATGCAGAACCGGTTAAGGTGTGTACGAAAAAAAATCTCCATTATTTTGTAACGTTACAATAAATTAAGTCAATATTGAGGAATATTTTTCTTCGACAGATTTACGCGGAAGCGTCGCTCGTATTTCCACTCCTCGTAGGCGAAACTTTCGCTCGCGAGTATCATTCCTCGCGCGAGCGTACGGTTTCGGATGTTTAGAAAAAATCTCGACCAAATACATTTTAAGTAAAACAACAAAAATAGCGTTCTGTTTTCAATCACCCAATCGTTTTGCAGAAAATTTAGGCAGTAAGCGCGAGAGGGAAGAAACACGTGAATTTTTATTTTTCAAAAACAGTCCATTTTTTTTGAATTCTTTAAATAAGTTCTCTACCCATTTTTGTCACGATTTTGCGCAGCAAAGTTCACGGACGCTATTGGCAGATGGCGCCACTTGATCATTGAAGAAATAGCGCTCGGATTATTGTAAATTATCTAGTATAATTCAATTAATTGTTATTGTAAATATTGTAATTTGATTTTTAAAATTCAGATTATGATTGTACGCAAAAATTGCAGAATAATTAGCAATATTTTATTTAAAATCTGATGATTGCCAAACTATTATAATTATTGTATTTATTAAGCGGCCATCTCGTTTGTTTGGTTCGTGAATTGACAATTTTTTTACATTTTCGACTCAGTTTTAAATGTCGAAAGGAATAGTTTTTCAAATTATTTGACCAATTGGAACAAAATCCACTAAATTTCGTGCGAAATAGTGGCAAAAAAGGGATTCAGTATTTTACTTTTTTTTTATAAAGTCAACAGATTTGGGAAAATGTGTTCTATAAAGTTGTGCTTTGAACTAGACGTTGAGGTTGCTGAGATTTCGAAACAGTTGTTTTTTTCATCCCCCAAGGATACAGGCCTTATGGGAATATCGATTAGATTGCTGTAATATTGACATTTTTGTACATGTCCTGAAAAAAGCCGGCCTGAAAGCTAAAAACTCTTGAATATTCGATAAAACGTTGGTCTCAATTGGAATAAACTTTTATTTTTGATTTCCCTTTGACGATGAATTGCGTTTTTCTCGGCCAAAAATCTTATTGTACCAGAATTTTAAGGCTTCGCAATTGGACAAAAATTTGAAAAAATTCAGCCATTTTTGAAACTTTACGAACATTGATTTTCAGTAATAATAATTCTAAAAAGTTACTAACACATTGTTTAAACAAAATATCCGTCGACAGATAATCATACAATTTTTGTTTTTTCGTTACGAGAAATGAGTGTTGATTTTTTTCTATATGCGTATGATTTATTTTAGGATATTCTCTTTTTTGAAAGATTTTTCTAACGGCTGAGAAAAATTAATAAAAAATCACGAATCTATCAAAAGTTTTTTTTAAAATACTGAACGTTATATTTACGAAATTTCTATAACATTGAACCATCAGCCTCCAGAAAAGTCCTAAAGAAAAATTTTGAATTAAAAAAAAACAGAAAAAATTGCGGAAACATTCAAAAATATTCTGGAAAATCAACTAATTCGTTTTATGTGACGAAACAAAAAATCGTCAGACTTTTATTGGTCGAATTTTTTTTCTTTTTAAACAATTTGTTGATAATTTTCTAATAATTTTATTATAGCATCAATTTATATGGAATGAAATGATTAGCATGAATATTGTACGTACAATACTAAGTTTTGCCACTCTTGAGCATTGCTACACTAAGCAAGATCGCGACAAAACTTTTGTAGTGACCTTTTGGCGTCAGGATTCCGTTGCTTTCTCGATACAAAAGAATTGACCAAAAAATTTATATTTCAAATATAACGCAAACAATACTAACGTATCGTTTCGAGAAAATCGTAAAAGTCAAATATCGAACATATCGAAAAATATGTAATTCCGCATTCTTTGATTACTAAAAAAAAACAAACAAGATTTCGAACGATCGCACGTGGTTATTGTACCGAAAATTAATCAACAAAAATTCCTCGAATTCTCGTAAGAATAAATATGCACGAGAACTAGCTTAAGTCCTTGGCAGGTGGTGAGTGAACGGGGGAGAGAATTTTTTTACGCTTGCGTCGAGTGAGCAGGTGTATTGGAGAGCTTCTGCTTGTGGGGTGCTTTCGAAGCCTGACAGAGCGAGCGAGCGAGAGAGAGAGAGAGAGAGTGAGAGAGCGATCGAGGACCGTGGCGAGGGCGAGAGGGGGGTGTGTTCGATGTTGTGGGGGAAAACGTCGTTTGTCAGTTGTTTCCCGCAAGCCCGCGCACGCGGACGGGCGTGAGAATAAAGAAATCCCCCTCTCGCCCGTAAATCAACCCCCGTTGTCGTTTTTCGTGTAAAAATAGCCGAAATTGATACAGCCGTGGAACAGGATTAAGAAAACCGTTATCAAAAGTAAACAGTTTGTTTTTAAAAAAATATTCTTTGTTTCGAGTTGTTTATATCCGTGTAGTGAGTCTCGAGCCGGAAGTTAAAGTAATTTTCGTCGAGTCAAAGCAAGCGCTGTGGTGTCTTCGGTTCCGCACAAATTCTCGTTACACGAGTGCAGACTTCCTTTGACGTCTTTTTTTTTTAAAATAACACGGTGGTTTTAATGAATTATTTACCCCTAAACATCATCCCCTAAAGGGTTATTCGTTAAAAAAAGAATAAAGATCACGGCTCATCCTCTCGTAAACATATCAGTCTTGTTTATAGACGCTCCTTAAATAATAGTTCTTTTTTATCGAAAAAAAAAAAAAAAAAAAACAAAAAGATATAAAACAATATTTAACGAAAAGAAATATATACATTTCCACGTATCGGAATAACTCAAATATCAGGCATGTACGATGATGGACGTGGAGGAAACGAATACGGCCTCCACTGCGAGCTCCTCTTCCAGACCGTCCAGTCCCGCTGCAGACTCGACTTTTATCAGGTAAATTAATTTAATAAAAACAAACAAATTTCCTTTAATTCTCACTCTATTTTACAAAATATTCGTTTTTGTGGATCAGTCATGTTATATCTACGTTTTCGATTTTTCTGTATGTATTTTTTTTAGTTTTATTTTATAGCTTACCATATTTTTTTTATTATTGTACTATCGTCGATTTTATCGTATTTTTCGTTATCCCTCGAGTCGTACACCGCCTCGAATTGGGGCGATGAAAATTCCGCGGGATCCAACTCACTCGTCCGCGTTGTTTAAATCTGGATATTCGATGATAAAAAATTAAATAGTTCCCAACAAAATAATTCTTTGATAAGTAGATTTTTATTTTTTATGATTATTATTATTGTTTTTAATTTGCTATTTTATTGTTGTTGAATTGATTTCTTATTTAGTATTCTCGTTATTGTATTTTCGTTTAAAATAGTTTTTTTTTTTCAATCGCTTCGTTGGATTTTCCATTTCGTTTTTGTTATTGTTGTTTTTATTATTATTTTGATAAATTATTTTTCATATTGTACTGAATTATTTAATTCGCCTTACGGTATTTTTTGGCATTTTATCACGCCCAACCTCGTTTACCAAATCAATTCAGTAAACCGTGCAATGGAGCACAAATGTTGGAACATTTTTCATGTTTAATCGCGATTTAATAACTCACCTTTAATCGCTGAGAAACATGACAGAAAACTCCCAAGGTGCTCTTTTAACGCGACTAGGCAGCGAAAATAGGCCGAAAATGGGATAAAATTCAAATGGCATTTGTGAAGAACCGAAACAACATACATCCATTTTCTTTTTTGCAACGTTTTTATTGGAGTTTTGGCTATTAAATTCAGTGGTTCAGGTTTCAAAAATATAAATATTTAAGGGAGATATGGGCGGATAAAGAAGACCACGCGTCTCATGCACTGCTCCCTCATTGCCACGATTTCGAGTGGCTGGTTCAAGTTTTCGACGATTCCCAAACGTCATTCTCTTCAGGGGATGTTCCTCCACAGACTGAACCAACATTTTTTGAAAAAAAACATAAAAATTAAAAAAATGGCGGCTAAAATTTGAAAAACATCGAAAAACGGATGACATTTGTTGTAATAACAATAATAACAAATTGATTTTTTTACATAGACGTCGGTTCATTTTGTAGAGAAAGTTGATATCTTCATTTAAAAAAAAAAGTCAAGACGATATCTTCAATCGTTCTTGAGTTATCGCGGCAAAACTAGTACAAAATGCTGTTTCGAGAAAAACGCGTTTCAATTCTAGCGCAGTACCATGGCAGTAGCAGAGTATTGGAATTTTATTGCTCTCCTAAACTTAATTTTACGAATTTTTCAGTTTTCTTTGCGCCAAAATATTTGGAAGAAACTGTAGTAACAGAATACAAAAAAAACGAAAAAATTCGAGATTTTTCGATGCCTAATCCCCTTAAAAGCTTTAGTTTTCTTTTTCATTCGTTCGCTATGCTTTTAATAAGCAAAGTGCTCTTTTCAGGGGTCTTGGATACTGAATGGTGAATATTTTCTTAAATAAATTTCTCAAGATTTTGTTTCCAGGTTTTTATGATAAATCTTTTTTTTCGTTCGCTGTCAATGCAATTTTTTTCATTTAACCTTTTGCTTTACGTTGGTCACCTTTTATTGCAGTTTTTTATTTATTAAAGTACTTTCTGAATTACAAATACTGAGTTTTTTGTTTCTTAATGGTCCCTAGAAAATTCGTCAGTGCAAAAAAATAGGAACAGTCACTATTTGTTAATTGCAAAAATACCATGTATAAAGGAATGATCGAAATTCGTACTTTTTCATGAAAAAATGCATTTTCTAATGATTCATGAGGAAAATCAAAATGACAATTTTTGTACAAACTTAATGCACTCCTAAGTATTTAGCGGATTTTTTTCGAAATTTCCTGTTTCGTTATTTTTGTAAAAAAAAAATGAAGATACCGTAATTTCTGAACTACTAACAATTGTTTTAGTGAATTCTAAAAAAAAACGATTGTTGACAAAATGGCAAATCTTTTAACCAAAAAATTGTTATTTCTGCATAAAAATTTATTGGATTTTTGCCGAAAACAAGAAAACGCTCAGTCCCAAAATAAAAGTCCTACGATACGCGATAGATAATTGTACAGAACGAGTATTAAATTTTCGCTCAAACCGGTCGAAATTCATCCGGTACCAATTTTTCAAATGTTCGTCTCTTCACGAAGTCATTTTATGACCGTATAGCACTTTTTTGAATAAAAAAAAATGGATGCACTTCTCGAAAAGTACGTTTTTCACCACGAAAAAGCCTTCGTCAAATTGCTTTCATAGTTTGGCTAGAAATTTTATTTTTTATGATTCTTTTTTCCTCTCCTCGGTGTACTTTAATGACACAATTGTTTTCGTAGTATTATGATAATAGTTTGAAACGTCAAAAAATATTTTTACGTGGCGGGTTTAAAATGCAGGATAACAAAATGGTACCTGGTAATTAACACTAGAACCCTGCAACGGGATCGAAAACGACCCCAATTTTTTTAGTAAAAAAACTTCTTCACGTTTCTCCGAAATTTGTTTCATTTTATAGAGTTTTAATCATTAAATATTCACCAAACGCGACTTTATCATACACTATTCTCTTCGTTATTAAAAAACGAAGAGAATGCTGTACAATCCAATCTTATTATCGCATACGAGGAACATTTTATGTTAACGGGGTCATCCCATGTGACAGTCATTTTTATCGCTTTTTTGGGATTTTTTTTTGATGAACCATTAAAACACAATATCTTCGAATTTTTACCACACATTTATTAAAATTTTTACAGTCCTTCAGAATTTTATCAAACAAAAATAACGAGCTGAATCAACTTTACACCGTTTGGAAGACACTCATGTGTTGGTTGACGGCTGCCATGATTCTGGAGGTTTTGCTCATCTAAAATCAAAAAATCAAACGGCATTTTACTTTGTAGACCTGAGGTTATCGCTGGACCTAGAATAAAGTAAAAATATCGAAAATTGAATTTTTGACACGGTTTCAAATGTTAAGTTCCAAGTTTCGTCGTTTTTTTCGACTTTTAAAACTGTGCCAAAAATTGAATTTTCGATATTTTTACTTTACTCTAGTTCCAGCGATAGTCTCTGGTCTACAAATTAAAATGCCGTTTGATTTTTTGATTTCAGATAAGCAAAACCTCCGGAATCATGGCAGCCGTCAACCAACACATTTGTGTCTTCCGAACGGTGTAAAGTCGATTCAACTCGTTATTTTTGTTTGATAAAATTCTGAGGGACTGTAAAAATGTTAATAAATGTGTGGTAAAAATTCAAAGATATTGTGTTTTAATGGTTTATTAAAAAAAATTCCCAAAAAAGCGAAAAAAAAATAGCTGTCACATGGGATGACCCCGTTAATGAGAAGATTGAGCTCGTTTTCGACCCTGTTGTAGGGTTCACGTTCGGAAAAATATATTGTAGGGGTCTAGGGTTAATGCAACTTGGTTAAGGGTAACTATATCGCAGCGATATGATCAGTAATACATCGAGAAAGCTAAAAATTTTACTATATTTAAAAATATTTCGTTGCTTGTGTACGAACCCTACATGAAATAATTCACCCTTTAAGTGCACCTCTCGTTTGCTCGGTAGATTTTTTTTTTCATCTGGACCATTAAAAATTTAAATTCTCACACAACGAGCTTGACGAGTCCGCCATACACATGTACAGAAATACGAGTATTCTCGTACTTGGGTACCGTTCGATTTCCCCCAGGATTCCTTATTGTTCTACTCGCTTTTTTTTCCTTTGCTCTTTCTTTCTTGTTCCTCTCGTTTTGTTGATTTATTTAATTTCGTTCTTTTATTTATTAGACCTTTCATGCAAATTAAGAAATTTCAAAAGTCGATCGAACTTTTTGGTAAATCAATTAATTAAGATATTTACTCCTTTAATTGGATAAATGATTGATCGGCAATTTGTTGAAACGATTATTTTTTTAACGCAGTCACAATATATAGCAAAAATTATGCGTCATTCGACCAATAAAAAATCAACCAATCATTGAATTGATGCAAACAATAAAATTGAAATGAAAATTAAGTTCAGTAATCAATGCAATTCGATTTATTGATTTGTTCAATTAGGAACTAGTTTATTAGGAAAGAAAGTATTCAATACTTTCTTTTAATTGACCGCGATTCGTTGTTTTAATTTCAGAAATTTATTGAGTTGATTAATTAATTGAATAAAAAGACACGAATTTATTTGACTTTGTAATCAAGTAAATTAGTTGTATTACTTTAATTAGCTCGCTATATTCATTGTTTGATTTGAAAGCTTTCTCGTTTGAAATTGCCACAATTTCTTCTGTACCAATTAGCAGTTAATTAATTAAATTGAGTAGGCAACGTATTTACTAAAAATGTTCAATCTGCTAAAATAACCACACACAAATATTCAAAACGTAATTATTTAATTTCAAGGGACGTTTCACTCTTTTCGCTGCATATAGATTTGAAATTTATAAAGATGGATTTAGGGGGGGAGGGGATATAAAATCAATTGTTTATAGTGTCGAGAGAGCTAAGGAGAAACCCCTTATCCCTTTCGACACTATAAAGGGTTGATTTTATATCAAATTGCTTCAGCAATCGTCCTGTCTTGCGATAGGTGCCGTCCGATCGGAGGGGAATTCCCCTTATGCTTATGAAAAGTTAACATTTTTCTATTACTTTATATATTTTCATATTTGAAAAAACTGCTGTTAATTAGAAATGATTAAAATGTAATAAATCATAATTTTCGTACCTTTTTCAACCGTGAGCAATTTTTTCATATATTCCTCTACGAAATTTTGAGCTTTTTAATAAGAAACGATTGAACGTGTTACATGCTCACTGTACACATTTAAATTTAATCAAATAAACATAGTAACAAAAATGAATGACACATTCCATTTTTTTATACTGGTCCATATTTCCTCTGTACAATTAAAAACGGTTGAAAAAAATGAAAAAACATTGACCAAAATATCAATTAAATTGAAACAATAATGAATGAGAAATTTTACATTTTTTTACTGTTTTATATTTTTCTCTGCGCGATCTATCGTGAACTAAAAAGAAAAAAAATCATTCCTCACATCGCACATTTATATATTAACAAAACAAAAATAAGAAATAAAAACAATTAATCAAAATAACAATGTTTTTTACGTGCAAGAGATATTTTCGCTTGTAAGAAACAAAGCTTTTGTCCAGCGAAACCGGAAAAGATTTAGTCAATATCCATTCTTAGCGTATCTCGTACTAGGGTGAAAAAAAAAAAAAATTATCGATAAACTTGGAATAACCACAAATACTTTTGACATTAAATCCATCGTATCGAAAGGGGTTGGGAAAAGAGAGTCGAGGGGTGGTAAGCAGGAGAAAAATATATACGTTTCTCTCGATTTCTTTCCTCCGTAAGTCTATCTTGCGATGTGTTAGGGAAGATTCGAAATAGGATATCTATTCATAGACGACACGAATCTGCTACTCGATACGGACCGCGACGTCGGTCGCATCGGCGGCTGCAAATTGTATAGCGATGGGTATGAAGCATTATGGATGCTATGTATGCAATCGAGAGGGAGAAAGAGAGAGAGAAAGAGAAAAAAAAGAGAATATGAGCTGTGTAGTACAGCTTGTAACCTCGATGAGGACGAAGATCGATAGCCCATCCTCAATATCATAATTTTTCGTTATTTTCCTTTTTTTTCCGATTTTCTATCTTTTACAATTCATTTTATTATACATTTTTATTTTTTGTATTCATTGTTATTATTATTTAATAATAATATTAATATTAATATTAATAATAATATTTAGTAATAATAATATGAGGAGAGCGGTTGGTCTAGTGGCTAAGGGCGCGGGCTCGCACGCCGTGGGTCCCGGGTTCGAATCCCGACCAAAACACCAATGAAAAATTGAGATTTTTTTCACGTGTTTCCACTGTAATCTCGGGTGGTTTGGACTCCACCTTTATAAAAATCATGTCCAGACCTCGCTGTGATGCCTGAGCGGTCGGTGTACGGCTCCGGGTGCCTCCCGTGGACGGTTCTCATCGTGCGGATGGTGGCCCCCTAGCCGTGTACTGGCTAGCTCATTGCATTATAGCTGAGGAGGTAACTTCGTTAAGCGCCTCTGGTAGCTGTGCTTGAGCGTGCTCGCATTGCTACCCGGGGAAATTAGGTAGGTACCGGTTGCATCGGCAAGGTTTTCCGCAGTTTCCCTTCGCCCTCGGCAAATGCAATACAGTTGGGGATAAGTCAGCTGCAGCCGCATAGGGGGGTGTCTTTGGAAAAAGGGGGGGGGACAAGCTAAAAAGGGAGAACCCTGGGCAATGGCAAATACAATAATAATAATAATTTATTATTATTATTATTATTTTTATTACTCAATGTTGTTTTTATTGCTTGTTATTGTTTTGTACATTATTTTGACATAAATACAATATCAATGAATCTTTCATTCTCGCACCCAGAAAAAAACATCTAGTCGATTCAACTAGGATCAAGTTAATCCGTCAGCAAGCGCGCTATGAGACTTTTTTTCACACTTATATTAAAACGATGATTACTCAAAAATTTCAAATGGCATAAGTATTTGAATTTTTTTTTCTCTTCACCAAATTTCTTCTTCCGTATGATAGAAGAGTTAAAAAAATTTGTTGAATTTTTGTTTTTGAATTTTTTGAATTATTATTTTTTGGTTTTTAGTGTCAATTATCGTTGTATTTATGATTTTTTAAAAATAAATATGTTTAATAGCCACTATTACTGTTGCGAAATTGTTTTCAACTTCCTATTTATCAAATTAAGCACTTGAAGCTGTACATGTGAGAAAATGTCTCATCGCGCGCTCAATGTTTAAAGTGTACGTAGCGCGCCTGCTGATGGGTTAAGGATGTATGAGCGCTAGGCTTGATTTCAGATAAAGTTCTGATTTTTTTATATGTTGTAGTCCAAGCTTGATATTTGATGTCTGTGAAATTTCAAGGCACCTTAACGACTATCTGATCGAGATATTATTAATTGAATAATAAAGAATTTTACAAATCGCATATGGCGACAATAATTGTCTGGCTACTTCAACTAAAAAATTAATATATCTCGGTATCAGATACTCTAGACAAAAAATGTCAATCATATTCATTAAATATCGCCAATCCTGATGGTATATTAAAAAAGGGGGGTCAACGAACACCCATATTAGAAATATCGAGTTAAAGATTACAAATTGTCACGACATTTCATGATTTTATAACCCCGTAGAATTGTCGCAATGACGCACATCGTAACACACAACATATATATGTATATATATGCACATAACCTATTCTTACTGTCAAGGAGGCTGATGTTTTTGGGGGTTATGCTTACCTCGAAACCTAGCTGTCTATATACTATGTGCGAGTGACGTTGTCAACAGTAATCTTTTCGCTATGTACCACCGAGTCATGTTAACAACTCAGAATGCTGTACCTTCCGTAACGAAATTGACAAAAATATTTTTACTTATCTAAAAAATTATCATTACATTGTGGAATGATATTGTGCGGTATATGGTCACTCGTGGTAGCTCATTTTCAAAATTGTAATGAAAGACTAGTACGATCCGCTTTCACATCCTTAAGAGGATGGATCAGTCACCTAACCTCACCTCGAATTTTCGAAGTTGAAATTCTTCGATACGGGTTGACCGATTACAAAAAAGCTCTGTCAGCCCACGCAGGAAGATGGCAAAAATGGGCTGACAGGGCCTTTTTGTAATCGGTCAAACCGTGTCGAAGAATTTCACTTTCGAAATTTGCAACTATCTCTCTCGCACTCACGATGGCGAGATACCGACTGACCCATACCCTTAAATCACATAAATTTTTTTTTCTTGTCTCATGGCCAAATAGAGGTCCATTTAACTTTGAGAAATTATTTTCTTTCATCACAATATTTTTATATTCTTGATTAATGAAAAATTTAATATATTTATTAAAATCAAACATATTTTTATGTTAAAAATTGAACGGATATGAAGCTGAAATAAAAGTAATATTTATATTATTATTTATAATATAATATTTATAATATTAATTATACCATATTCAGTTATGATATTATTTAATAATATTTTCATGGGTCTGCGAGCCTGGGTAGATACAAAAATTCACGTTCATCTTTCTAGATATAATCAGTCAGAATAATTATACCACTTTGGTTCCCACAATTTATGCACATCTAGGGCGCAATTCGTGTGTGAGAAATGCCTCGACGCTCTCCGCCACGTGGTGGCTGGAGCAAGAAGTTTTAACGTGGGTACTCGAATAAACGGACTCAAATAGCATTATCTATTTCATTTAATACTTCTAGCTTTCTAGCTGAAACGAATAGAAATTTTGTTGATTCAAATTAAAAAAATTCGAATGAACGATCCTAGTAGATCTAAATAGAATTTTTTTCTGGGTGTGCTTTTTTCTTCTTTTTTCATCTTTTTTCAGCCCTCTCTCTCTCTCTCTCTCTCTCTCTCTCTCTTTCTATTTATCTCGCCATCGTGAGTGCAAGAGAGATAGTTGCAAATTTCGCAAGTGAAATTCTTCGACACGGTTTGACCGATTACAAAAAGGCCCTGTCAGCCTATTTTTGCCATCGTCCTGCGGAGGCTGACAGAGCTATTTTGTAATCAGTTCAACCGTATCGAAGAATTTCAACTTCGATACGGTTTGACCGAATACAAAAAAGTTCTGTCAGCGGACTCGGGACGGTGGCAAAAATCCGCTGACAGGGACTATTTGTAATCGGTTAAACCGTGTCGAAGAATTTCACTTTCGAAATTTGCAGCTATCTCTCTCGCACTCATGGTGACGAGATACCGACTGACCCATACTCTTAAGGAACCGTACGAAGAAAAAAGCAGCCGTTTTCAAACATGGCCATCTGGTGGCGTCACGAGGACAGTTCCACATAGCCCATATTGAGATAAAAAAAAACATGAAATATGATACGTGATATACATACGTAAATAAATCGTATCGGACCATTTCGACAGATCGAAAACCGTTTCTTCAATCCCCGAATATAATAAGGGTTGTTTGTCGTTGGATAATCACGATATAAAGGTAAATGTCGTTGGTATAAAGGTAAATGTGATATAAAGGTAAATGTCGTTTTGTATTACAGATTTCAAAAGAACAGGAATTTTTATTGAGAATTTGTATAAATTTTATTTTCTTTTATTAATATTATAAATAATTTAAATTGTAAAGTGATTTTTATAGGTAATTTAGTTTTGTAAAAAAAAAAAATAATAATTTATATTGTTTGATAAACGAACGGTTGGTGCTTTTTCAATAACAGAAAAATTCGAAGACATTATTCAAAGTGAACATGCTTCAATATCACCGCGGTATTTTCATGCATTCGACAAAAAGTTTTAATATCGGATTTTTGTTGTTGGAGAGCGGAGTGTATCGCGCATAGAGAGTATTGTACTGGACAAGAAATAATTAAAAAGTCGTGAGAGTAATTGGACGGCGAATTCAAATTAACGTCTCTATTTACGCGAGAGTTTCACTCGACGATATGTGAACTCGAATATCCACATATAGACTTCACTTGCATATAAGCTTTTCCAGAACAAATTCAGTTCCTCTATTTTCAGAAGCACTTTACTGTGTACAAAATATTCAAAAATAGCAGAAAAATAGTCAAAATTTTCGGGATCCATTTGAAAGGGGATTGAATTATAATTGCAAATTTATTATCCTTTGAAGTATTCACTTTCCTGTAATAGCATGAAGGCTACTTCAGGTCCATACGACCCAAGAATCTTCAAACTGTTTCAAAATTAAAAATAATGAATATTAAAGCTTGAATAAGTTTGTGTATCATTTTCATGTATTTTTTAATGCGACAGAACAGTTCGTTTATTGAAAAAATAAATTAACATATCAAGAAAAATTGTTGACTTTCAATTGACTCAGTGTTCAAATTCGGGTTTCAAATTTGCCAGGGGTATTCTAGACCCAATATATACTTCGAAGGTTAATCAATGATTCGAACGTTATAACTTTTAAACACAAATTTTGAAGTTGAAACAAAGAATTCTACTCGGTTCACAGGATTTCATACCTCAAAATCAAAAAAAAAAAAATGAAGAGAAACTTGTTAGTGGAAATCTTGAAAAAATATAGACATTATGTCGTTGAGTAAATTATACCAAAATGGATTATTTTCGTTTGATGAGAAGTAGAAATTATTTTTGATAATAAAGGTGCTACGGTCACGGCTATTTGGTTCGGAATATCCTATGTGTGAATGATTCGCGTTGAGGGTATATAAAAACATTGAGCGGGGGGATTGTCGGATAAATATATTTGTAGGATTGCATGGAAGAATGGGGAGAGTATTAGTCGTGAGGGAAGTGAGGGAATTAGCAAAGGTTTCTCTCGCTAATTAACCAATATCTCAATTACTCGTTTCCTCCTTGCACTCATTCCCTAATTGATATAAATATCATTATTTTCTTTCCTCGTTTTTTTTCCAATCATACGAAATCGTCATTCCACTTAGCGACGTTGATAAAAATATGTTTTATTTTCATCGTTATACAGAGCAAATCAAATGTGTACACAGTTTACCAATAAAATAACGTCAATCGTCGAACGGTCGCGTAAATTAAACTTGTTGAAAAAAAATAATCAAATCAATAATACTACGAAACTTAAGCCCGGATAAAACGGTTGGGTCGTCGAACGCGTTGACCTACTTTTTTCCTTTCGAATTACCGAGAAAATTGTTCCTCCTCAAACTGCTCCGAAACTTGAGAATTTTAGGAGCATCAAATTAACGAGGCTCAGTAATGTTAGAGAAAGAAAAAAAAATCTTGGCCCTTCAATAATAGTAAAAAATAATTATTAAAAGATTTAATTATATTCCTGATTTATTTATTTCTTGCAAAATTTATTTTTATCTCATAGTTTTCTCGTGGGAATTTCTCTCTCTCTCTCCCTCTGAATTTCTTGTTGCCAATAACGGTCAGTCGTATATTTGATACAGATTAAACAAGGACGAATAAATGGGTGGAGAATAATCGTCAGTGAGAGCCGCGTAATTATTCACGTATACGGCCTGATCCATTTTCCAATATTCCTGTTCACTCGTCACGCAGTAAAATGAGTAAATTTTCACGTATCCTGCTTCGATTAAATTCAATAATGTCTAAACGTTGAAAACAAAATATCAAAATATATCTATACGCGCACGTATATGTTTATATTTATCTGTGAAGTTGGATCCCCATTGGTGCAATCCTCACGAATGTTTACCAATGCACCAGGAGTAAATACAAACATTTGCTGCTGGTTTACATTTGCACCGAACCAAATGATCGATCATTCATCATTTTTTCTCCCTCTCTCTCTCTCTCTCTCTCTCTCTCTCTCTCTCTCTTGCTGTCTCTTTGTGCATGAAAGGAGAGAAATTCAATTAACGTAGGGAGACACATTTCCCGAGCTTTAAAAATTCAATCTTCTCTTCGAGAAAGGTGTACAATTTTGAGCATTTGAAATTGCTGTAAAATGGACGCTTCAACACAGTATTCGTTTTCTTTTAATCTGCGTATAAAAAAGATCGAAGGAAGGTTGCCTGAAATCGAGAATTGGCTTTGAAAAATTGATTTGTCGATTTAATGGCCTGAATAACTTAGGATAATTTAGCCAATTTTCCAGAGATCGATGATCCACCTAAATTATTTAGAACTATTGAAGCAGATTGTAATTGCTTTGAATATTATGATGATGTTTTCAACATTTATTTTGATGAGATTCGCCAGAATTGTACTGTGTTCTAATTTAATTTAATATTGCTGGAAACTGTGAGACGGGAAGCAAAAGATTTTTTTAGCAGTCAACATTCGAGCTAATTACAAAACAATTATGATCTTGTTATCCTTGATCTAGAAACATGCCCCGGAACATTTTTATTTCATTTTTCATTCCTCTTGAATCCAAGCTCTTATCTCATTTCTTCATGTTCTGATCGTCGCGTTAACCTTCACTGTACGCAAGTCAGATCGTACTGAACCACCCCTTAACCCCTTTGCCGAAACGCTACCGGAGCCGAAAACTGGGTCAGAATGAACGCTCTGATCGTGAAGCTGAGTAGGAACTCTCTTTATTGCAGCTCAGAGCGATAACAACGTGAATATACAGGTAGTCTCTGAAGTCGGGCAAAGATGCGAAAGATGGTTAGATCGTAGGATTCCAAAGAAAAATGTACTTTTGCATTTTTTTCTCGGATGCAGGGCTTAAGAGATATTAATTGTTTAGTGCTAGCAAATCAGACGCGTCGATAGGAAGATGTGGGAGTGGCCAGCGAGGGCGACGGCTCTCGAGCCTATTAGCAGTGGCTCGAGGGGGGCGTGGCGCGCTTCCCCCACTCCACGCTCTTCCTCAACCACCCTCTTGATTCGCTATCATTCATTCGTTCTTATCTCATCAACGCTGCATCGGAGAGAAAAATGGATGAGAACTTTTCTCTTCAGAATTCCCCAATCTGCTCAGTATTCAGTTTGTAAACTATCCGAGCGATTTACTTGGGGATTTTGTGCCGAATTGTTCACGACTAGAAGAACCAAAGAACCTTTTTCAGCGGAGGGTGAACGAGGGGAGATCGCGTTTGAGGGAACGGTAAAACGAGGAAGACATAACTATCTGATAGATGTGACTCGGGGGTGATTTGGACGCTGGCGCCTAAACCACACGCGATTTCAAGGGTCCGTTTTGTTCGCGCTGAAGGGTGAATTTCATCGTGGAGAGTGAGAGGGATGGAGAATCGCAGAAAAAGGGTGTGAGAGAGAGAGAGAGGGGAAGGGAGAGGGTTTTCAGTCTCGGCAGTATAAACCGTCGTGCTCGAGAGAATTTCCATTTCCGAAATTTATAAGACCATCTCTGGTACTTCAACCATCCGATCGTTCAAGGCAATTTAAAGATTTTTCGCGAGAAAAAATTTAACAGTGATTTCCTTATGATAAGAAGTATTTTTGTATTTTTATATCACCTTGAAATCGAAATTGAATGGTGTGGCTTTGCAGAAACATGTTAGAAAATCGATGGCAATCAAAATTTAATAAAGAGAACAAAAAGAAAACGATAGAAAAAAAAATTGTGTTAAAGGTTAATCGAGCATTTTTAATTAATAACTTTTTTCACATTGCTTATTAAACGTTGTTATTTGTTATTTAACTATCAGCGATTTAAAATGAATTTTAACATAATTTACTAGATTTTTATGTCAATGTTTTAACCTTTATTATATGTTATATAATTATATTTTAATAAAGTTATCAATCATCGATTTGTAATCGTCGCTTTTGATGGAGTTGGAAAATTCTATTAAATCAGAAATACCAGATGAGTCGGTCGCTTCCTCTCGCAGAATTTGTTAACGTGCGACGTATAAGTGCGTGCGTGTATACGGGAGATAGTCTTGTTTATTAGATTCGAACTTGAACTACTTTCCACCACAACGGGCAAAGTACACACCCACGCATATCCAATTCAATAAACCCTGCTCTCAGCTTTTTCCCTCTTTTCATGTATATAAGCATTTCTAGGCCGAATAAAAGAAGGAAATCTCATTCCATTTTTTTAATTACTTTTTTTACGTTACTTAAAAAGGCATACATTCTTTTTTAGCCACCTGCTATTTAAAATTTGTTTAACAAAAATACGAAAAAACACGAAAATATCAAATCCATTGACGATTTCGAGTATAATTAAAATTCGCCCCAAAAATACAGTTTTTTTAGTGGAACATCATTCGAACAAATCAAGAATTCTTCAAAATTTTTTTTTTTTTAATTGTGTCAATTTATTTGCGATATCATTTTGTGGATTCGAATAAAAAATCGAAGATAAAGTACGTTATATCGGATTAAAAAAATTGAAATCAAGTAAAAAGCAAAGATTTTTCATCGAATTGGAATGATTCAAGTCTCAAAATTATTAATTGTTTCTTCTCGAATGATAAAAGTACAATAAACGAAAAATTTGGATAAAAGTTTCCTAAAAAACTGTTGATTGTCGAAGATTTTTGGGTCCTCAAAATAAAACGAAAAATTGTAAAGATAATTTAAGATTTATTAACCCATTGGGGATTGGTGTTCGAAGACTTTTTGATTTGGCTTAAAATAGCTCGCGCACATAGACGGATGAATATATCTGTAGGGTCTCTTGGACCACTTTGACGCTGGAAGGATTCATAATGAATGTTTCCATTTCAGTGTGAAGCAAGAGCCGAACACGGAGGAGCCAAACAGCCCTCTGGAGGCCAACAGTCCTGGCTCCATCCTCCGCAACAACGGTGAGTTTTCTTATTCACTAAAAATTGTACATCCGTTCCGTAAAAAAAAAAAGAAACATTCGGTAAAACGCGAAATATTGTCCTCGTGAAAGTTTTAATGATAGCGAGGGGGCAGCAAAAACGTTATTTAATTCGAGGGAAAAGAGTTTTTTTCTCGTCAACTTATCTCGAGGACTAGAAAGAAGTGAGGCAAATAAAAATTCGACTTTTAATTAATATTCCTGTCGACTCGTCAATTTTGGTGATATTTATTTCACCGCAAGAAAACAATTTTAAGAGGAGATGACAAAACTCTTCAACGAATAGTGCAAACGACTTACGACCCCTACGAATCCAGCTCTTATTTATCCTTTCATCCCCTAATTTATCGTAATAAAATGCTAGCGGTTAAATGCTCGGAATTTGAGCATTAATCTGATAGAAAGTCCCTCTTTTGTGTTGTGAGAAAAGGAGGATTAAAAAAAACGTATGTAGAATGATTGGAGCAAGTGAGGACATTAGGCGAACACTTCTGTCACAATAAACGAAGTTATTAATAAATAAAATTTATTTATTTAAACAATGGTGTCTCCAAACTTCTCAAAATCACCAAAGCATTTGTTCTCGATGTAAAGCTTCAAGCTTCAAGTGTTCGTACGTTCGTATAACACATTTACAATGAAACGAAAATACAGAGATGGGAGTGGGTGGTGGTTCGCGTAGGGGATGGTTTGAGGGCGCGTTGGATCGATTCAAAAGCGGCAGCAAAGCGCCCCACCCTATTATCTTTTTTTTCTCCTATGCTCCCTTAACCAGAAATGGTTGGCTAAAGGGAGGAAATGCTCCCTCTGTGAGCACCGGATCCCAAAGGGAGCCCGTACTTCCGGAGATGAAAAGGGCTTTGCTTCTAATTCTGCTTGTCTCCGAAATTGCTCCCATACAAAAACATGCAATTTTTGGTAATTTCTCCTATTAATTCCAGAAGATTCTGAATTGAATCTCAACTCTGAGTATAGGAAAAAACGCAAGAGTCATTTTTATAAAGTACTCAAATGATCAAAGTTGTTTTTTCCGCAGCTTATTTTGATGTATTTTGATAATAACAAATTACTCGAAACTTTGTGAAAAACCTCCAACAAACTAACTTCTTTGGTAATTTTCCAAAAAAAAAAAACATCTAATCGATCGTTTGAAATATCAAATTTTTTGAAAAATCCTTTAAAAAGCTGATTAAAATACGAAGAAAATGGTTTTGAGTTTCTGCATATTTCGATCTTTGATAAAATTACGACACTTTGAAGGTAAAAAAAAAGATTTCTCTACTCCAGACCCGATTTCAAAAATTCCGAAAATTTCAAATCGCTATAACTCAGTGAACTTAGCGTCGTTGGAATGTTAATACAAAAATGAAATTTACACTAAATTAAGAAACCGATAAATTCAAGATAAAGTTTTTCCTACGGTCTTACAATCGAAGTTTTGGTATAATTTTTTATAAAATTTTATAAACGGATCGCTCAAACATATTGCAGTATAAAATATTTATGAGGGCAGAGTGGTTGGTCCGGTGAATAAGGACTCCGGCTCGCACGCCGCGGGTTTGGGGTTCGAATTCCGGCCAAAAGCACCAATGAAAATTTGAACATTTTTTCAACTGTTTCTACTGCAATTCCGGATGGTTCGGATTCCACCTTTATAAATCTATGCCCAAAATACCTCTCTGCGATGCATGAGCGGTCGGTGTACGGCTTTGGTAGCCTCGCGTGGACGGTTCTCATCGTGCGAATGGGTGGCCCTTTAGTCGTGCACTGGCTGGCTCATTGCATCACAGCTGAGGAGGTGCCTGCCTTGAGCGCCTCTGGTGGCCGTGCTTGAGCGTGCTCGCATTGCCACTCGAGAAGATTAGTCAGATACCGGCTGTATCAGCAAGGTTTTCTGTAGTTTCCCTTCGCCCTTGCTAAATGCGATACAATGGGGGAATAAATGGGCTGCGGCCGCACATACGAGGGAATGGATGGAAGAGTGGAGGAATAGTTGGAAGGGTTGGGCGGAGGGGGGCGGGGACTAAAAGGGAAGGGCCCTGGGCCGTGGAAGTAACAATCGCTGGGGCGATTGGTTGCAAACCCCAATAATTTTTTTTTTTTTTTTAATATTTATGAAGCCTTCAGTGTATCAAGGGGCCGGTCCACTTTGGAGCCATGAGAAAAAGGCTATTTTCGCGATTTTTTTTTGAGGATTTTATAAAAGGTATTATATAAAAGTTGTTGGGCTTGATAAATAAAGTCTTGAAATACATGAAAAAAAAATTTTTTAATTCATTTTTATTCATTTTTAAGTACAAAGACTATAATTTAACGTAACGCCTCAAAAATAGGTGGGCTAGGTAGCTCCATCACAACTCGGCAACGGCTTGTCTGAAGGAAAAAAATCAAAGTCCATTAGATTCAGTATGACACCAGCTACAAAATGACCCTCGGATATAAAGTTTTATCAAAAAATAAAAAAATGGCAGATGAAAAACGAAAAAAGTAAAAAAAATGCGTTTTTTTCGCAGTTTTTCACAAAAAAAAAGAGTAAAAATCAAAATTTTAAAACCATCGAGGGTCATCATGTTGCGAATCATGTTTACAATATGTGATTCAAATTTCAAGAGAATCGGTTTATTAGTTTTAGAGATACGATGGAGCTAGATTTTGAAAATGTTGTTTCGAGAAAAACGCGTTTGAAGTTTATACGCTCAGGTAGACGAAATGAGGTCCTGACGTTCAGGTAAAAAAAAAAAATACTTAGAAAGCTCGGATTTTCATAAAATTTTGACACAATATTTCTGAATGTATGTACTTTCAAAAACAGTAAAAAAATCGATTTTTTGAAATTTTCGAAGTGGACTGGCCCCTTAAAAATAATATTTGGCGTCTAGCTGCTACGGTGGCTCACGATTTGCCGATATTCGATAAAATATAATGTATGTCTGAAATTAGATGGATTAGATTAGAATTGTTTTATTAGAGACACGTACATCAAATTTTACCGAATCTGACAAAACTTCATCTCAATTCACGTCTTGAATAGTTTCGGTTATATATTAATTTAACTTTGGATAGTAAATTTCCGAGGTTTCGAAAGTAAAATCTAATTTAAGGACATTTTGTAATTCGATGGAGACTGGTGCTCATTAAAACAGTAAATTAAACGACAATTGAGAATAAAAATTCATACGAATACATTTTTAATCGAATTTTCGAAACGCTTGTCACTCAAATTTCCAAACTAACTGCGTTATAGTACAATCCTCAAAATGAAAAGAAAAAACTTCTCCTTCTGCAACAACGTTTCCCGTTGTATGCTGCAAATTGATACGATACGTTTCTGAGTTCCATTTTGGTTATATTTCCATAACAATTAGAACCTCAAGTTTCCCACAATTATTCAATATAATAGATTATGAAATTTCCACCAACAATGCTGCGTTAAGTCAGGGTTTTGATCCTGGTTAAAAAAAAAAAGAAGCCGAACTATGGGCTTATTTTTATTTCGCATTAAAGAAACGAGGGTGACGGAGCGTATTGCACCTTTGACCGTTTCCTCTTCATGTTCTTTTGTACATCCCAGGCTTGGTGCATATATTTGCACATATTTTTTTATACTTTTTTCCATATAACTGCTCGTCGCGTAATTGAATTCTCACCCGAATATTTTCCACCCCTTTTTCGCTCTCGGGGTATTATTAGTGAAGAGGAGAAAACGGCGAAAATCTGTGTCAAGGCACACTCCAGCCTCGCACAACACTCGAAAACGAGAGGAGGGTGCATGACGTTTTCATATATAGACATACGTTCGCGTATATATAGAAAGGATGAAGGTTGGTGAGAGGAGAATAAGAAAAGAGGATTTCTGTGTGGGTCCAAAGAGGCTTCCGGGTTTCGGTTGAGTTTTCCTAGCCGGGAGGAGAAAGATGATGAAAAGTAATCTTCTTAATCGCTCTCAACGCCGGTTTATCTTCTGCCTCTCTTATCTTCTCGATGTTTTTATAACGATTTCTCTCTTCCTCGTGTTCTCGAACGTTTGCATGCTTTGAGAAGAAAAAACAACCGAGCTCTATGAATGTTTGTACAGCGATGGGGAAAATCGATCTGGATGATCTTTCGTAAGACTGTGCACCATCCAATACCATTTTTATCCTGATGCAAAACTGATCATGGATTTATCGACTGCTGGTAAACAGGAGGGCTCCGAACCAAACGTTTCGGTGTTCGATTTTACGTCCCTCCAGCCTTTCTGATCGGCATCTCCTGATCCGTGTACTTAATATACTACGCATACATACTCAAGTGCACGGGGATCGGAGGGAAAGATGTAACCGGTTTCCCCGAGGTTCATTACTCTGTGGAGGAGCGCAACTTCTTTCCCGCCAAGTGCTCTCCCGAGCTGGTTCCATCCTTTCCTCCTTTTCTTCATCTTTCTTACTCTCTCTCTCTCTCTCTCTCTCTCTCTCTCTCTCTCTCTCTCTCTCCCCCCCTCTCTCTCCCCCCTCTCTCTCCCCCCTCTCTCTCTCCCCCCCTCTCTCTCCCTCTCTCTCTCTCCCTCCCTCTCTCTCTCCCTCCCTCTCTCTCTCCCTCCCTCTCTCTCTCCCTCCCTCCCTCCCTCCCTCCCTCTCTCTCTCTCTCTCTCTCTCTCTCTCTCTCTCTCTCTCTCTTTGTCTTGCATCTTACGTGCATCATTCTTCATCTTACTTTCTCTATGCTCTAACTTTTGCTGGAATAATAAGACTCGATATCTGTTGCATCCAACGTACATATGAAAACTGGGAGGATCGATCGGTCGGTTGAAAATGCGATAGGACAAAAAAATATCCCTTGGGAAAAACTCTTTCCAAGATGTGCCTTTCTGACACTTTGCCTATTAATTTGCGCTCATTAAACCATGGTGATTAACAAATCTCGATAAACGACACCCGGATATCGAGGCAACTGAATACTTCAACGATGAATACTAAACAAATCGTCGGTTTATTTCAAAGTGATTCGAGTAATGATGTGATTTCGTCGATTAATTCATTCGCCGAATCATTCCAGATTATATTGATTGCAAATCTTTTTTCTGTGGCTCTAATTTTTGAAAACTTCGAATTTGTCGCACTGGATATCGAGACTCTGGTATTTGTCATGCTTGACATGAAGAAACCGGTTTACCTCTTCTGGGAAGAAAGAGAACTTCGAATTTGTTACTTTTTATATCACGAAATCAGTTTTTATTGAAAGTGACCGAGTAAACAATTAACAGTTTCTTTCTTTTCCTTTAAGGACGAAATTCAGAGCGAGACTTCGTTATAAATTTTAGTTCTAATCCCTATGAAATTTTTGTTAGCTATTTCGGATTCGAGGGCTTTGAAAAATGGTGTTTTTATACCACGAATCATGGTTTCTCATCCCTGATACACGTTTGATGCACGCGATTGTTTAATGTCTAAAATCTATGGACGTTTTTCAACCTTATTTTCTTTGCGGTTGGAAAAGTAGTTGATATTTGAGTTCGCCAAAATCCGTAGAGTTGAATTTGGGGACTACTTTCCCACGATTCGTCGTCAAACGTTGAAGAAAAAAAAAAACATCCCCTGTGATCCACCCTGGGAGTGAGAAGATTGGAAAAAGAGAAAGGGGAAGAGAGGGCAGAGCGGGAGGAGAGGAGGAGAAATAAAGAGATAAGAAGGAAAGGAGATGGCGAGACGTTCCACACGAGATTCATACACGTTAATGTGACTTGAGAGAGAAAAATAATCATAAATTTAACTTATACGTAGAGGAGAAAAGAGAGAAAGATACAGGATAGGAAGGGTTGGAGGAGAAGGGAGAAAGCTTCGTACGAATACTGTTTTAGCAGACCCGGGGAGCTGCATCTGGCGCCCTGGTATAGAGGAACTAACGTCATCGTCTTGGTCGTCGCAAAAATCGAGCGTCCGTTCGGGCCTGCTCGGTACTTCTCGGTCAATGAACTATCGTTGCTGGTGAACCCAGTTGGTCCACTCGCCCCTGCATACTTTCCCCTCCTTGTTTCACTCGGTATATCCCTCCTCCTTCTTTTTCCCTCTCTCTCTCTCTCTCTCTCTCTCTCTTTCTGTGTCTTACTCTGTCTTATTTGTTTTACATTTCTCGATCAGCGGAGCTGTATCGCGCCTACAGTGTTGCTCCTCTCTGTAAACTTTCCACCTTCTCTCTCTTTCTCTCTCTTCCTTGACTCACTCTTCAATCCATCGGGATTCTCCGTTCGCCAGGCGAACGATGAAGAGTTGTTGTACATCGCTTTTCTTCCCCTCCCAAGTCCTTTTTTTCCCTCTTTCCCCACTCCTCTTCCTTCCTTCGTATATCCTCAGTTCATTTAATTCTCCCTCTCTCGCGCCGTGTGTATATACGTAGACACACGTGGTTTGCTCGCTGAGGAGACCGGTGGACGTTCTAGGTACGTCCGATGTTGACTCTCCTGCTAACTCTCATCAACAGCATTATCCTTCTCCTCCTTTTCACTCCCCTTCCCTTCTCCTACTCCTCCCGACAGAACTTTTTACTTGCTTGTTTTCTCCCTCTTCCACTTCAATCTCCTGTGTCTTTCTTCAAATACGAAACGAACGTTGCTCTCTCTTCTCGGAAGATGAATTAATAGGGACCCTTCTTATCAGAGGGTATATGAAGCCCTTATTTTTAAACCCTGTGGGTATTTCTTATAAAATAAACGTCGGTCTCGTTCTTTCTTCCTCTCACTTTCTCCCTCTTATCTTGCTTTTCTATCTATATGATAACAAGGACATTTTTTCTTTCATCTCAATATAAATGATACTTTGCTCTTGCTCACAGCGAGAAGCTGCTCTTTTTCTTCCTTCAAACATGAGAAATTCATGAGCTTCTGTTACTCGAAGGGAGAAAAAGTCCCTCTCTTACTTTTCCTCCCTTTTTATCTTTCTATATCGAGAAAGGGCCCGAATTCGCTCTCTCTCTCTCGCTCTCATCTCTCTCCCTCCCTCCCTCCCTCCCTCCCTTCCTCCCTCCCTCCCTCCCTCCCTCCCTCCCTCCCTCCCTCCCTCCCTCCCTCCCTCCCCCACCTCTCTCTCTCTCTCTCTCCCCCTCTCTCTCTCTCCCTCTCCCTCTCCCTCTCCCTCTCTCCCTCCCTCCCTCCCTCCCTCTCTCTCTCTCTCTCTCTCCCCCCCCCCCTCTCCCTCTCTCTCTCTCTCTTTCTTTCTCTGAAAAATACTCTTGCTCTCTCGAAACTGAGAAACGCACGTTGCTCTCTCTCCTCCTCCGTTCTTCTCAGAGCGTGAAATAAATCCCTCTCTTCTATTCCTTTACGTCTTTCCTCTCTTTCCCGCACTCGCTCGAGAAACGCAATAAATAAACCTCTCTCTTCCTTCCCCTGTCCAAGCATGAAATAAACTGCTTTCTCCCTCTCTCTCTCTCTCTCTCTCTCTCTCTCTCTCAATCTCGTCTTTTCTCTGTCCCTCTCGTCTGAATAATGAGAAATGTTTTTTCTCTCTCTTTCATTCTATTTTCTCGGCTCTTCTCTCTTCAACCACGAAACAAACGACGCTCTCTCCCTCTCTCACCTCTCCATCTTTCTATCCTCCTCGATCCCTTTCTCTCAGCACGAAATATCAACGCTCCTCCTCCCCCTCTCTTTCAGTTTCGTCCTCTCCTTTCAGATCACGGAAATGCTCCGCTCTCCCCCTTCTCTCTCTCTCTCTCTCTCTCTCTTCCTTTTTCTGTTGCTATCTCTTTCTCTTTCTAAATCCCTGTTACACTCACTCTTTTCTCTCCCTCGCTCTCTCGTTTCCCCTCTACCTTTTTGCTGTCTCTTACTCTCTATCCATTCTGCAGCTCTGCATAAACCTTTCTCACTCTCCTCTCTTTCCCTCTTTTCCTCTTTCACTCAACGGAGATCCCAGCGAACGCCGTTCGCGTCCGCCACCATCACTGAACGTGAGAGCGAGAGCAACCTCCCCCCCCCCCCCCCGCCCTCCTCCTCCCTTGCCCCTCTCCACCCTGATATGGGCTAACACAACGCGTGCGACGTTCGCGCGGACTTGCAATGCCGTAACATGTCCGAGCGCCGCCGTCGTCCCCGGTTTTACTTACCTCACAGGTAAGCCAAGCTCGCGCAACTC
>OZ022420.1:12006939-12040911 GCA_963989365.1 Rhimphoctona megacephalus | reverse complement strand
CATTTTGTCGCTCATTACAATATACGTAATATATATATTTTCAAAAAAAAAAAAAAAAAAAACAAAACAAAACAAAACAAAACAAAAGCGAAAAATAAAACAGCATTTAGGATGATCAAATCGACTTTACATGGAGAGAAAAGACTTTGGAGACAATTAAAAGTGACTAGAGAACACGAAAAATAGTCAATGAACTTTTGTGAGTTGCGATATAATTCATTTATGTTTGTTGATCTTTTTTATCGCGTGGAAGTAACGCCAGCGACCCGAATTCTCAATCCCTTTCGATACACTTTTTCATATGAATTGTTTTATTCACTTTTTCTTTTGGTTTTTATTTTGGTTTTTCTTTGAAAATTCATGCTGGAAGTGAATTTCGAAAGCTGAACCGCTCAGCTGTGTGTATTCGCGTGTTATGTGGTGTGTCTCGTGCTTCGGGGATGTTTTGTTTTGTTCGAGGGTGCGCAGAACTCCACCGCACACGATTCTTCTTTTGTGGATTACAACGGAAAATTATGAGTAACTTGTTCACCTATTTATGAAACAAATTTACCCAACGCTCGCTCTTGTTTCGCCGGTTTTTGTGCACCGTTTATTTACTCGTAAGTGCTGATGAAGTTTCTGTGAAATTTGTGCTTCTCCTGTGTCTCTCTCACTTCGAAATAAGGAAAATATCGACCAATCGATTTATCGATTTTTGTCGAACTTTAGGATTAGCATACGATGAGACTAATTGAAAACCGTGGATGGGAACAAGTTTCTTCTCCTACAGGTAAAACATTGTGCTGCATCTCTAATTCCATATTAATGTTGTACATTTATCACGGTCGATCACGATCCATGTTCTTTTTTTTTTTTTATTTATTCGTTTGTCGCGATATCGATCTCGATCGTGGGAAAAATGTTCCAATTTCATGCAATTAATTCTTAAATGCATAGATTTTTATTTTTGTTGTGAAAAAAATGTATTATCGACATAATTTAAATCAGTTAATAATTATGGATTATGAAATAATTGGCTGTTTCTATTTTATGCCCGTAAGGGGTATGTGGATAATAAATTTGACAGGATCGGAAGTAAACATTTGATTTCTGTATAAGATATTTTTCGAATGGAATATATTGAATTTATATTTCATTAAAGTGAATGAAAAGTTCTATTGAAACTTATACAAGCGACGATAATTAAATTTTAAATAAAATCATTATTTTACAACGGCTTCTCTCTCTCCCTCTCTCTCTCTCTCTCTCTCTCTCTCTCTCTCTCTCTCTCTCTCTCTCTCTATCACTTTCTCTCTCTCTCATCCGAATAAATCACCGATAAAATAAATATAATTGAATTGAGAATCGTTCGAATCATGTAAAATTAATTTCAATCAAACGACAAATTGCTTGCTCTTTTTATTCACTAAATTACATTTATTTAAAAACATTTAGGCCATTATAATAATTTCAATACAAATAAATATTTTGTCGCTATATGCAGCAATTGAATACAAATTCAGGCATAACAAAAAGTCAAATCAGTATTATCATCGCTACAATTTTCCACAAGTAGTTCAGTAAAATATTAATGAAACTGATTTTTTGATCGCACAAATAATACAAATCAATTAAAAAATGACACAATCGAAAAACCACCAAAATTTATTTCAATAGAAAAACGTTAGAATATATCATACATTTTTTTAACAACATCTTGTTTGTCTTTACTTTTATTTATCGATTCCAATCGAAGCCTAATGATCATTAAACAACTGCGTTTTGTTCATTCTTCTCTCTCTCTCTCTCTCTCCCCCCCCCTCTCTCTCTCTCTCTCTCTCTCTCTCCCTCGCTCTCTCTCTCTTTCGTAATATTGCAATAAATAAACTACCGTCAGAAAGTTCGGAAACATAGCTATTTAGATAAATAATCTTAAGTAATAATTTACACTGTGGCACGAAATTTCTTTGCATTAGAAACTTTCGTAAAGATAATACACAATTGGAACAAGTCAAAATAATAAAATAAAGAAAAATAAAAATAATTAAATCTTGTTAATTATTTTATTAATTATGGTTATATAGATGTTAAACGTTATTTATCGAAAATTATATTTTTCTATACAAAAAATGAACAAAAAAAAATAAATACTGCCCTCGTTTTTGCAATTACAGTTATCGAAGAATTTTACGATTTTTAGAAGATTTCCTTGTGAATCGGTTGTTTTTTTTTTTATTAATTTTTCAGAGATGTAAAGCATTGTTTATAAAATAAAAAAAACGCAATAAGAATGTTTCCAAACTTTTGAACAGTACTGTACATTTATATAGAGGCAAACTTTTCTCGCCACTTGTTAAAACGAGATTCGATAATGAAGATTTTGATAATTGGAGTAATTGGAGTTTGCGTGGATAAGAGTATACGTAATCCGGAGGACAAGGTGAACGCACTGAGTTGCGAGGTGTATATAGAGAGATGGAACGCGGAAACGTATGGCGAGAAGAGGAAAGATCTATGTGTGTGCATTGCATGAGACAAATGACCGTCTGAATGCCGCAAAACCGCCATTTGGATGAGTCTCTCTCTCTCTCTCTCTCTCTCTCTCTCTTCTTTTTGGACAATCGTGAGAAGCTTGCCAATTGAATTTTCCATCTCTCTCTCGCTCTTTCCTCGATCTCAAGCCTCTTCTAAAGTTTGCTCATTCGCAGCATCACTTTTCATACACTCGCCCAATTAAACATACTCCCCGAGACGATTTATGGCATTTTACGTTCGGTTAATTAAATGATTATTTCAAATAAGAATCGCCACCGAATTAGTATCTAATTAATTTAATTATAAATAAATTCATGCTTTTAAAAATTATTCTTATTCATTTTTTCGTATGAAGAATTTAAGAAGACGAGCAATCGGCGAGCACGAGCAAAGAGCCGAGTTATGTCCGAGAGAGCAAACGGAGGAAAAGGTGCGCGAGAGAAGATCGAGAGAGAGGGAGAGAGAGAGAGAGAGAGAGAGAGGGGGGGAGAGAGAGAGAGAGAGAGAGAGAGAGAGAGAGAGAGAGAGAGAGAGAGAGAGAGAGAGAGAAGAGAGAGAGAGAGAGAGAGAGTGACCACAAGAGTCTCCTACGGATTGTGCCGGGAAAAGGGGCGGGGGGAAAAGATGGTCCATGGCCAAGAAGTAGGTACGGATCGCGATATCATGGCAAGGAGAAGTGGTGACTCGTCTCTCTCTCTCTCTCTTTCTCTCTCTCTCTCTCTCTCTCTCTCTTTCTCTCCCTCTCTCTTTCTCTCTTTCTCTTTTCGTCTCACCTTCTCTCATTCTTTATTTCTCTGTCGAGGAAGTCAACGTCCGAAGATTACGGCAATGACATTCACTTTTTCTCACTCCTCTCGTCTTCCTTCGAGATGCTCACCTTTCTTCAATCCACTTAACGTTCTCTCTCTCTCTCTCTCTCTCTCTCTCTCTCTCTCTCTCTCTCTCTCTCTCTTTATTCTTCTCTTTTGAAACTCTTACGTGTCCAACGAACTCACCGTCTCAATATCAATATATCGATACATAGAATCAAACCCCAATATATCAAACAATAACGACAAAGTTTGCTTCGTTAGAATGCAACGAATTCATTTATTTTACTCCATTTTGCCTAAAATTATTTTTACATTTTCGGGCTCTTATGTTCGTCAAACTTTCTTCCGCCCGTAGTTAACACTCACTGCATACACCTTTATTTTATTGAGAAAATATATATCAAGAGGCTACGATTCACCAGTGATGGTAAAAACTTTTATCATTTTTGATACTCTTCGTACTTAAGGGTTCAGGAACCAGAGATCGAATTTGCTAGAAAAATTACGTTGTTTTTGAAAATGAAAAAAAATTGGAGAAACCAATTTAGTGCATTCCATAGCATGGAAAATCTTGTAGCAATTGAAATGATTTTATTTCGGTCTTACACAGGATTGTTTTTCATTAGAGATTTGAAAAAATTTAGGGATTCATCATTGTTATTAAGAAATGTTTTGATCCGTAGAAAAATTCTCGAGGTTTATGACGTTATTTATTTTTTCGTTTCGTTTGGTTATTTATTTATTCACAACCGTGATCAAATAGTGACAAATCCCGATCATTAAAATCAATACGTGGATCCGACTTTTTGTTCATTTAAATCCCCACATGATTGCACACACGCACGTGTTAAAAAAAAAAATACGTAATCATTTTTTTTTCGATATTTTTTTGCGCATTCAAAATTCATCGAAACTGTCTCGTTCGTTTTGCATCCTATGAATAAATAATACATTTTCATCTCGGGGCTTAACTTGGTAGGAAAATTCTACACAATAAAAAAACAACAAAATGACGATGTTGAATTTGGAGTTCGACAAAAAATGTAGTAAAATTTGACGTTTTCCGAAAATTCTAACCGATAGATAAAAATCTCCAAAATTATAAACTTAGAACAACATAATAAACATCGAACAATATTAATTTTAAAAATAAAAAAAAAAAACAAAAAAATAACACGAAACGTGACAGTCTCCGAATGGCATTATATTTATTTTAACTTACATTTTGTTTTATTTCTTCATTACATTTTTTGTTTTTGTGTGTTTTCTCTTAAATATTTAATAGCAACAATGGAACGCATGGATCTCCGGATTGGAGGAGCCCGAAAAAAAATTCCTTTTATATTATTCGCGGTGTCGAACGTAAGTGATAAAACGACGAACGACTTAACGAGAAAAAAGTATTTACCTTGAGGATATGAACGGAAAAATAGGTGAAAAATCGCGAGTTATTTAGAACGCTGTATAAATAAGTGTTTTTAAACGAGAAGAAAGTAAATTATCGTTGTTTCTCGTGCTTGATTCCTCGGGATGGTTTTTTTTTTTTTTTTTTTTTCAACTGTGGCGAAACGATGGGTTGAAAGGAAAATTCGTGCTTAAAAGGAAAATGTATTTTTTTTCTGCAAAGCAAAAAATAAATTATAAGAGTGAACAGTGAGGAAGCGATCGGTGGAATGTGTGAATAGTATCGTTGGATTTTCAAGCGAGGAATGCAAATGAAAATAAAAAGAAAAATGGGAAGAAAGTATTAAAAAATGTAATATTTAATATCGAATGTGTAAAGAAAATTTTTTTGAGCAATGATAAAAGACAAAAAGTCCTGAATTTAGCGTAAAAAATGAAATAACAAAGTTACAACATCGAGGAGGAACGTAGGAAAGAAAGAATTGTAAAGAAAGGAAAAAAATAAAGACAAAGTGAAACGCGAATGGTGACCCCAGGACGAAGAGTGACGAAAGTGAAGATCCGCGAATACGTCGAAAAATTGTTATCATGGATGTTTTTAAAATTGATCAGTCGCTTACCGCGGGTCTCGGAAACGCACCGGCGCCGGACACTCTTACGCCGGAAGTGTCCTTCGACGCAGGAAGTGAATTCAATCTGAGCTTCTTCGACGGACCGGAGGAGAACAGCGCTCAGGGTTTCAGCGATCCTGGCTCGGTTGGTAGTGCCAGTGCATCACCACCCCCCGGTACACCCGGAAGTCTGCCGGGCATAAATCCAGGCAACGCGACCTTACCGCTTGTCCAGGTACCTTCCGGCATCGTCATTAAGCAAGGTTCGTTTTTTTTTTTCGTTTTTTCCCCCTTTTGTTTTCGTTTCACGTATTTCATCTTTTAAATCCTTATAATTTCACGTGACTTGTGTTATATTTTCCAGTTTTCATTATTTTTAATATTTTCGTTCTATTTTTTCGTCTCAAATGATGTTTTTTTTTCTCTTTTTTTTTTTTTTTTTCGTAATCAAACTTGTTATTCGTGAGCTCATTAGATCGAATTAGGGCACAATTTTCTGTAATTATTTATTACAAATCGTCGATGATTGCCGTCGTTAAGAAGTTCTTTTTCTTATGTTTATCATTTTTCGAAGCCTTTTTTCATTTTACCGATATGTTTTGTCCACTTTTTAAACAGGTAAATACATCAACGATTCACAAAAATGGGACTTAGTGAAAAAATGATCGGAGCCACGCTGTCTCGTTTTTATTGATGCGACTGTTATAAACTCCAGGAATCTTCCATTTTTTAACAAGTCAAACATCATAGTCACAATTTTAGAGTTAGCCATAGATAGAACAAGACACGAAAAGTTCCACTTCGACGATCGAATTACCGAATCTTTTATTCGTGACGATGGTTTTGTCATGAATCTCGATGTCTCGAATTTCAAATCTACGAGACGATTTTCGAGGACACTAGAAAGAGACAAATTTAATTCTGTACATATGAAATAGAAAGATCTTTGTAGCAGATAGATAGAGCAGAGTGTCTCAAACCATCTCAAGCCACCGTAGCCGATTTTTTGTTCGATTTGTCTTCGTCAATTTCGATTCGTCGATTCAAATTTAATGAGCTAAAAATACCAATTTGAAAAAAGAAAGGAACGAAAATCTGGCTAAAATAGTATACGATTGAAAATGAAAATAAAATTTTAAACAATCGAATGAGCGAAGAATATTTTATAAATCGAATAAAAATTTGAATACGAATTGAATGAAAGTTCATTTAATTTCTCGGTGTTTTCCATACACTTCTTCCAACTAATTTTTCTTTCTTCCATTGCCTCCATCGCGCTGTTCTTTCTCGCCGATCTCGTCCACCCACGATTCTTTGGTGACGAGAGTCACGTGTTCGTGAAAGTACCTAAGTAACATGGCAGAATCTTTCAACTGTTCTAAACTTCGCTGTTGCTTTGCCAGGTCAAGCTACGTGCTCGGCATAAAAACTTGTACGAAGCTCGAGCAAATTTGACTGAAAATTACGTAAACCTCGTTAAGAAAGAGCTCAAATTCATTAGCAAAAATATGAGCTGCCTTCACTCTTCTAAATCATTTCTCAGACGTGAATAACAAATTAAAATTGAATTAAAAACAATTACATTCGATTCATTACTCTTTAAGCCTTTGAGCCATGGTGGGACTCGCGTTGTCCCACCTTTTTTTTTGCAATTGTTTTTAATTATTTAACTACTTTTGCCGCAACAAATACCAGATTTCTCGATTGTACATGGTCCATAGGATATTCATGAACGTACAAAAAAATGTACATTCATTATTCGTTAATTGCATAAATGCCACGTATAAACAAATAGTTTAAATTCGTATTTATTCGTGAAAAAGTGCATTTTCTACTAATCTACTATGAAAATTGCGATGAAAATTTTTTCGCAACCTCAATACACTCCAAACAAACATTCAGATTTTTTTCAAAATTTTTCGCTCCTTGGTTGTTGTTTAAAAAAATAAAAATATAATCGTTTCTGTATACTAGATCCAAATTAACAATGATATTGACTTGAAATTCTCGTTTGTTTTCAATTTTTCAGTTCAGATTCGTAATCAGCGATCCCAAAAACTTATATATACATACAAACTTTCAAATAAATCTTACGTAAAAAAACATGCATGACTCAAAGTGTTAATCGCTACTGATACATATTTTTTTTACGAAAAAATATAAAATAATACTTGAAATGCTCGACGTATATCGATTATCCTTTGCAACTCTCAATTCATTAAGAAATAGATGAAAAAAAGGATTACAGACTCGCGGGCAAATGTTATCATCAGGCACAGATAACGTTTTCCATAACATTAATCTTTGTAGAGAAATTCAACAAGATTCTCTGCCTTAACGTGCCTGGTTTCGTTACATATATATGTCTATATTCATATACAAATATATAGACACGTATATATGCGGAGCTTCTTGTGATATAGCAGAGTGAAGCAGCAGGCAGGCAAGTAGTAAGTATCGTCGTGTAGAGTACATAGAGAATATGTACATGTTGGAGTCGAACTGGGGGGGCTATTAACCAGGAGGAAATATTCCGTACACAGCGGCAAAAAAGTAACGCGGTATTCCATTATCCTCGAGCGGGGCCCCCCTGATGCAAAACCGGTCGAAATGATTGGATTTTTATCTTTCATCTTTGCCCTTTCTTTCCTCTCTTTTATCCTCCTCTTCTCTCCTTCATTCTCTTTTTCTCTGTATCTCCTTCTATTCAAGCCCTTTTTTCTTGTCTCTTCATTGCTCCACTATTCTTCCTACACAATTCCGTACGTAGTATTATTCATGGATATATATATGTATATATAAAAATAAATATTATTACATACTTGTGAGTCTCTACTCATGTAATAAGCGAGAATTACGATATTACCATTTCGTCCAATTAGTCATTATTATTATTACAGCAAAAATTAACGTTTGCTTTACTTATGTTTAATGGTATTCACAAATTATAGATTTTGCACGATATGTTTGTTTGTTTATTATTAAGGGAAGTCTCTAATCGAGAAAATAGTATTTACATATCATAGTACGACCGAGTTAATTGACCTGAAAATTCAAAAAATATTGAA
The DNA here is from genome assembly GCA_963989365.1 of Rhimphoctona megacephalus. NCBI lineage: Eukaryota > Metazoa > Arthropoda > Insecta > Hymenoptera > Ichneumonidae > Rhimphoctona > Rhimphoctona megacephalus. Next base: position 12,032,499 of record OZ022420.1, on the reverse strand, counting down.
AACAAAATATCGTCGTTTCTGCTAAAGAAATCAAATTAAATCGAAACTTATTAATTGTGAAGAAAAATACGATTTGCTCCAATTAGATATTTTTTTTCGAGTTTTCATTCCGACTGTGTGACAACACCCAGAAAAAACATCTAGTCGATTCAACTAGGACAATTAGGAGTTAAATCAAATCATTTTTTTTCCTTGTCTCACGGCCAAATAAAGGTCTATTTAACTTTAAGAAATTAATTTTTTTTTTATCACAATTATTAAAATTGAACGAATATGAAGTTGAAATAAAAATAATATTTATATTATTATTTATAACATTTATAATATTAATTATAACATATATTCAATTATGATATTATTTAATAATATTTTCATGGATCTGCGAGCCTGGGTATACAAAAATTCACGTTCGTTTTCCCGGACATAGTCAGTCAGAATAATAATACTACTTTGGTTACCGCAATTTATGCACATCTAGAGCGCAATTCGTATGTGAGAAATGCCTTGACGCTCTGCGCCACGTGGTGGCCGGAGCAAGAAGCTTTAACGTGGGCACTCGAATAAATATGCCCAAATAGCATTATCTATTTCTAGCTGAAACGAATAGAAATTTTGTTGATTCAAATGAAAAAAATTGAATGAACGATCCTAGTACATCTAAATAGAACTTTTTTCTGGGTGAAACCACTCAAAAAATGGTTGATTTCGATATTAATGACTGTTTGATAAAAAATGAAAATCCTTGATTCAAGTGTCAATTATTTATTAATAAAAAAGAGCTTTAAAAATCTACGATTTTGATACAAATTCCTGTTCGTCGAAAAGCTCCAAAAAATCGTCTTATTTCAATATGAATTACGCCAATACATTTTTTTTTTTTTTTCAAATTGACGAAAAAAAATTGGAGCAATTTTAATTCGCAATCCGATGAATCTCTGTACGTTGGCATTGCGTGCTGTATATATCAGTACAATACTGTACGCAAACGAGTGGTATGAACGTGCTCTCAAGAGCGAACGAACGTATGGGTTTAGCGTGTGACTCATCCAGGTACGTTGCACCCGATGTGTACTATACATGTCCATCGTACAAAGAATCCACGACTTGGACGGTTAGAAAAAGCCAGAAAAAGAGAGAGATTGATTGATTGATTGATCGATTATATATTTATGCCTGAGAGAAATCCATAAAACAAATAATATAGTGGAATAAAGAGTATACCGTAAGCGGAAGTAATAAAAGAAATATGCAAATAACAATAAAAAATAATTTTAAAAAGTAACAATAATAACAATACAATCTTAGAAGGAAAATTTAAAAAAAAATAATAATCAAACCTAAATAAAAATTAAAATGAAATTAATGACAATTAAAATCGACGTATAAAAATAAAAATTCAATACAGCGATTGAATCAATTGAAACAGAAAAATATTAAAAACAAAAATAGTTCAGGTAACAGTATATAAAAGAAAGAATAAAATAATAAAAATAGTTATAGCGAAAGAAAAAGTATTGAGGAGAACCACTGTTGAGAGAGGTAAACGAGCTCGTCTCTCTCGTTTTCTCTCACCGTTAATGCTCAAACCCATACGTTTGTGACAGATTCCATAGGTGGTCGACGAGGTTTCTCGATACAGTTGTTTTTTTTGTGTGCTTTCCGTTCGTTTGCTCTTGGAATATCCATCGATTGTATTTTTTCGATGTATATACACACACACACATACACACACACACACACACACTCTTTTAATCGTGACCATTCGGGATAGTAGAAAATTCGTAAACGAGGGGACTAACGCTCCAGGGGCTAACGAGAATCGTAACGAGTCCCTGAGTCCCGATCAACGAATACCCTCAAGGTATTATCTTACCGCAATTCCTGCCTGTTTCCATTGCCATTTCCGCTATATAGCAAAAAATACTCGATGCAAACTAAACGCTAGATGAAAAAAAAAAAATATATAAACAGAAACCAAAACAAAAAAAATACAACGAGAAGAAAATTTTGGTTGAAGGATTTTGGAGAATTGTATTTAACTGTACAATTTTGGAGTATGGAAAATCAAATTGATTCTTTAATTGAATGGAAAAACGTGGTGAATAATCTAATCTTTTGTGTACACCAATACGGTGCAATAATTATTCAAATTTGATGCATCGTGCTCAATTTAAAATCACATAGAATTTTCTTGTCCTACATTTTTTCATTCACAAGGATTTTTTTAGTTCTTGGTCTACTGTCAATTAATTATTACTGTTTAATACATTTTTGGCAATTGCTATAGAAACACTTAGATGAAGAATTTCAGAGTGAGAGAGAGAGAGAGAGAGAGAGAGAAGAATAAGGATAGATATGAGGACAGACAGAGCGAGAGTAAAGTATCCGCATGTCCGGGCTAAGAGCCAGAAAAGGAGTCACGTGTGAATTATTAAGGGTCGTCAAAGCGTGCGGTAATAGCTTGTATATAATGTGGATATGTATATATGCCTCTCTAGCCCGTCATCGCACGATCATCGTCGTGTTTCGTCACTCTTCCGCGAGAATGAGAAAGATAGGAAAGAAGAGAGACAGACTGAAAGATACACAGAGATGAAGAGAGAAAGAGAAAGTCAGAGGAAGAAAGAAAGAGAGATTTTTCAAAGTATTTTCTGGCATCAGTACCCACTCATGATCTCTCTCTCTCTCTCTCTCTCTCTCTCTTTCTCTCTCTCCTGGATGTGATCCACCTATACAGCTATATTATCATATAATAAACAGTATATAGATATATCATGAAAGACAACGACTCTCTCTCACTCTTTCCCACTCTACCTCGTTATTTCTCCTTCCCACCTTCAAGAGCAATGAACTCTCCGGTGGGTATATCATCAGCGAAGTGATGCTACCAATGTACGAACACTTACGTACGTATTCACATACTGTCCATGTACCAATATACAGGCTGTCCCAAAATTCGTACCTAACATATACGAGATTCGTAGATTGTGAAATTTTGATGATAAAAGTCCTTAACTAACTTTCTCTCACATGTACCGTTGATGTGGTATTCATGATTTAGGGATAGCCTACCAGAGACGCCGTTGGAAGAGAATTAGGGGGAAGCAGAACACGCCCCTCGAGCCGTTGAAGCTACGCACGAGCACCCCCATGGAAAAAATTTATTTTTGAAATATATTTTGCATTATATAAAAAATATATTTCGCGGATATAAAAAATATTTCTATACGTTTCATATATACAAATACAGAAATAATATATATATATTTTTTCCATTTTTTATCCATGATTTTGCCGATTTTCGTACATTAAAAATGTATTTTGAATCTATTATACTATTACTACTGGTATTTTTGAAATATTTTTTTCATATGTTAAAAGTATTTTTTTTTGTATCGAAAATAATTTTTTTACATTTTTTACATTAAAAATATTTTTGTTACATACTTGTGTAAGGCGTTTACATATATAAGCGGGGGAAATGCTCTTGTCTCTAAGTGCATTCTCCAGAAGATTCAACCTGAGGAATATGCTACAAAAAATGTGTAAAAAATTTGCTCATAAAAGATTTTTTAACATGTGAAAAATGTATTTTTAATGTACGAAAGAAGTAATTTTAACGAGCCGCTACTGCGTCTCTTGATATAGAAAAAATGTATCTTTGATATATAAAAAATGTATTCTAAATATGCTAATAATAGTAGTATAGTATAAAAGCTCGAAAACCATCATATTCGAGTATATAAAAGTGCGGCAGGGCTCGCGCAAGCTTTTCTTTTAATACTTGGCGTCGAGCCGCTACCGCGTCTCTTTATTCAGAGTACATTTTTAATATATCGAAATCGGCAATATCATCTATAAAAAAAAATACATCATTTATATATTTGTTTATGTGAAACGTATGAAAATATGTATTTTTTATATGCGCGGAATATACTTTTTATATAATGCAAAATATATTTCAAATATACATTTTTTCCATGGGAGCACGCCGTCTCTGCACCCTCGACACACCTGCTTTCTTTTTATTCTAGCCTCCCATTGATTGTCGTTAATTAATCAAAATCTAATAAACCCTGCATCGTAGATGAAACCACGTGCGGACTTTTTTTCTCAAAATTGCACATTCTAACTGCTGCCTTAAGATTGCATTATGACTTTACGGACACTCTATATAAATGTATACAAACATGAATAGTGAACGAGCTTCCTTAGAACGCTTGCACGGACTAGAGGTATATATAGATATATCAAAGTTCTACTGTCCATTATTACGTGAATATATACTCCAATTGCTTACAACTAAAAAACACAAATCACTGTGTTTTTTGTAATCCCTAATGTGCGAGTTACGTCCTTTTCACTTTTATCGATCGTCGATACAGTTCTTATGATAGTATGCACCGATTTGTATGTACAGGGTGTCCAGTTGGTGTTTATTAACACATTTAAAAGATATTCTTGATTATGGGAACTTCAAGCTCGTAAACTACCGGTTGCACGATGTTATTGTTTTGCATTTAAAAACTCACGTGCATAATGAAAACCCTTTAAAAAAAATAAAAAAATTCCGATAGATTATTGAGAAAAATCGACTTTTTTTATGATTTCCTAGTTTATATGAGTTGATATATGGCTTGCATATGGATACACTGAAAAAAAAATTAAAGTATTGCCAACTACGCGATGAGGTTGAACGATTCCCGTTGCGCCAATAGTCATATTACGTTCAGCTAATCACTCGGTGGTTGAAAGTCATTGAAAGTCATGTCGTTGAGACAACTACGCTACGATTTCGCTGCTAAATTTTAATTTATTTGAGTTGTGTATATTTCATGTGATGCAACCGTAATAAATGGTTACATTGAAGAAAAAACGAAATTTGAGACAGAATCGATTGAATTTGAAATAATCACACGGAGGTTTAGTTTATACGGTTTGTCTGTGACTTAATAAAATAATAGCATCGAACAAACTTGTTCACGTGAATTGAATTTAATGAGACCATAAATCAACGGAATATAATTTGTGATGAAGCTAATTACCTAGTAGTAATTTGGATTTTTCGTGTGGCAGAAATCCGCTAGAGGGCCACGGGCGGAGCGCTCTCGCGTAAGCGTCGCACCGCCCGTGCGGCCATAAAGCTCGGGCATCGGATCATTAAATAATTCATAACGATGACTCCGACCAATAGTCGCCGAATTAAGCCGAACTCTTGTTTTACGAGACGAGGTAAAAATGTCTAAGAATTATCGTACAATTAAAGTACGTTGATATAAGATATAAAAAGTTTGCCACCTAATTATATCAGGATAGGCGCTCTTACGAGAGAGAAAAGAGGATGACCTAAAAAATCGATCAATCCTATTTACTATTGAAAATCGTAAAATATAAAATCAAAAATATGAAATAAAAAATGTGTATATAAAAAAAAATCAAATATTTCTTACAGTCATTTAAAAACCATAATTGTTCGGTACAATCATTGCACGTTTTGATTACACAATGCAATTTGTTTAATCCATCCATGATTTATACAATTGACTGAAATACTTTTCCCCATTTTCCGAGCAATGCGATGATACTATTTCAAATATTCATTGAATTTTGTTCAATAAATGTTTTGGTTCTATTGAATATTTAAAGTTTTACCTCAAATTGCGGACGTAGTTGGTTCAACGAAATACCTTCAACTACGCGCGGACGTTGGGTCAACTACGCCATTGGTTTCGCCGTATCCAACCTCAGGGCGTAGTTGAGTCAACTACGCCTCCGTTCTCAACACTATGCCTTTTTTTCAGTGTATATATGGCTTGAGTGGAGTTAGTGGTAGGGGTTTTGGCATTCCACGTGTTTACCGTGGCACCCGGGCGGTCGGGAGAATTCCTCGAGAATTCGCGAAAAAAAGTGAAGCTGCTCTTCTCGTGGTTCTCTGCCAAGTTGATGATACTTCTTAAGGTATGAAGGTGTGCAGCGAGAGATTGAGAGGGTGAGAGTGGGACACTCGTAATTCCTTTCTCACCGCGATCTTCTCCCGCGTTTCTCGTTCTGGCAAGACTATTAACGTCTTTTCTACGTCACGATTAAACGGCTTCCTCTGAGAGCCTAAAAAAATGATAAATTGAAAAAAAAAAATAAAATAAAATAAAATAAACCAAAACTTTTAGGAAACAGTTTTCGATAATAAATTTTAACAAATCCTTTTCCATCCTCAGTGTTTTGGCGTTTGTATTCCGCAACTTTTTTACTCTTTTATGAATGTCTCATCATTTTTCATGGATTGGAAGGATCGATTCTAAAGTTCTAGGCTTCCTTTTCGTTCACCATTTTGAACAAAATTACAACCACCATTTCATCGTCGATAATGGTACTTCCTCGTACTTTTGTGTGGTTGTGATGGACTTTAGATCCGATTGGACATTCGTAGATAAACGGTACACCATTTTAACGATCTTACTCGACCATTTTGTGCAGCGAACAACTTTAACGAGGCTATATGATGTCGTAACAAGAAAAACGAGGATAGGTGTTAAAATAAATAATTCGTAAAGTTAACCAACTACGTGGTCAGTCACTGAACTGATTATCATCAGAATATGTAAAATTGAAAGATATAAAATGAAGAGTTGTGCTAAAAGTTCATTCATGACTATTTTTACACACTGTATTTTCGTAAATTCTTTCTGACCAACAGAACCGGTTAACAACTGATCTGGAAAGATGATTTTCAGTTGATTTTTTTCTTCTTTTTTTTCCAAGAATATAATTCATAAACAAGTAATTTGCTTAGCCAGTAATTTTCTAACGTGTTCATGCTGTATAACGATTTTTCAAACGAAGAAAGGCTCGAACGACTCATTGTTAAACTACGGCTGTTGAGGGTGAGCTTCGCGTGTTGAAGATCGCTGAAAATGATCGCTCTTCGAGATGGGCTTTACGAGTGGAAAAGCCAGGAGTCCGTGAGCATTTTGAGCTCCGTTTCAGGATTCTTTCTTTCCCTCTTTTTTCCTTTTCCTCCCTCTTTCTCTCTTTTGCCTTTTTATCGCATATATTTATTCATATATATATATATTCATCTCGTGTAGAATTCCTCATGCGAAGGCGTAAAACGACTCTCTAAAACGCCTAGAAACGCCGTCGAGAACTCATGCGCGCGCGCCTTTGCGCCCTCTTCTCGAATAAGAAAGAACTCGCACATTTGCGTCATGCAACGATGGATAAAAGGAAAAGGGATTAAGATCGGCAACTCGTGCGCGTATTCCTTGTTTTCTCGTATCTCTTTTCACAGGCCTTCTTGCAGATTGTAATGACGTTGCACTTGGCAGCTTTGTATTTTTCATTTTTTAAATCATTGACGTTTGCTCCTTTCGATGCCTCGATTTTTTTTCCAATTTTCTATATTGTCAATATTCATTGTACACTTTTGTTTATGGATCCCAATGAAGAAACAAAAAAATGAGTGCTATGGTGAATATTTATTTTAATTCCGGTTTTTTTTAAATTATTGCTTTTTTCTAATTATTTTTTAATTTATCCAAAAGTTGTTACTGCTACGCTATTTCATTTTCTGTCCAGTCTCTCTCTCTCTCTCTCTCTCTCTCTCTCTCTCTCCCCCCCTCTCTCTCTCTCTCTTACGGTTTTCTTCAATGTAGACGAGAACGAGACTAGAGAAACGAGTCCCGCGCGAATATGAAAACTTGTATTGTATGAATAAAAAGAACCAAAGTGATATGTACTTCCCTATGCCTGTGGAGAAGACTTGAGGGATACTCGACCCTTTCTCTCACTATATACATCTCTGCGAGAGTAAAATAAATGCTAATAATATTCATTTCCTGCGTCTCAAAGGACTTTAAATCACTCACGTATGACACGTTTTGTATCCCTGCTTTATCGTACCACAATCTCAGCCTCTTTTCCGCCTCTAACCTAATACGAATCTTTACTGCCAAGAGAATACTGCCAAGAAAATCTTCTACAAGTAGCGATTTTTTATTTATTCTCGTTTCATATACTTTTTTTGTTAGAATCGTTAGATTATTAGTATTTCAAGCAAAATTCACTTCTTTTTTATAGAACCAGATTGTTCCCCTGGTTATAATATATGAAAAAAAAAAAAAAATAACAAAACAAACCAAACGTTCAAAAAATCTCAAATTCTCTTTTTGAAAAATGTTAAAAAATTAATATTTAATTAAAATATTTGAATAATTCAATCAAATAATATAATTCCTCCGTGTGGAAAATTATTAGGGCAGCCCGAAATAAATTTGGGGCCTGTAAGGGCCGAAATGTGGATCTCCTACTAGGGACTTCCACGCTACAGACAAACAAAGCCCTAGAAGGGGAATAATAGGACTCGTTGAGTTTGCAAGAAAAGGCTTCAGTGAGGAAACTTATTGATAGTCCGGACGGGCATTATCAAGGTAGCCTTAAGTTTATTGCCCTAATACTGTCAGGCCAGAACCCGATCGGGAAATGTCAGGTCCGCCAATATTATTAAAAAATGATGCATTTGAATGAAATTTTTGAGGATCTAGTCCGTCTTCATCAGACTCTCATTAAAATAAATTGTAATATTTAATTTTTTTTCTTTTTAATAATTTTTAATATTAAAACCGATGTGGATTCCTCCGATTGGACGAAAAATCTGAATCTGCTTTTTTCATTTCAATTCACAAACAAACATGTTTTTTAAGCAATAAAGTTTATATTTGCAATATTGAATATGTTTAGTTATTTATAGACAATTAGAAATAATTATTTAATAATAAATAATTATTATTATTACATATATTAATAATAAAATATAAACCATAATTATATTTAGTATTACATTAATCATATAATAATAATTATTATTCTGTGTGTTTTTTATTAATAATTCAATTCATTATCGTTTATACTTGATATTATTGTTATTGTTAATAGGAATTTAAGTTTACTGTGACTATTTCTGTCTTACTTTAAGAACTCTGTCACTTATAAGGAAGGATATTAAAGAAGTTCACGTGAATCTAATGATAATCGAAAATTTCAAATTTGAGGGTTGAAATTTGGAAATATTATAGAAAAATATACCGTACATCTATCACCGGAATTATTTTTGGATCCACCGTCTAGTTGTCAAGAAAACAATTTAGAAAATCACATTAGAGCCTATGTATAAGGATTCAAAAAATGTGATTTTCATAAATTGTTTTTGTGATAACTAGACGATGGATCCAAAAATAATTCCGCTGATAGATGCACGGTATATTTTTCTATAATATTTCCAAATTTCAACTCTCAAAGTTGAAATTTTCGATTATCATTAGATTCGTGTGAATTTCCTTAAATTCATCCTCCTGACGCAGATTCAAATCTGCGTCAGGAGATCCAAATGTTCGGAGTGGTTGAAAAATTTGCCGTGAACAAAAAAGCATATTTTTAGCTGACTAGTCGAAAAATTTTCGGGCCGGACAAGTACTTTGTGCATATCCGCTATACGTACGATAGTAAACTTTTATCAATTTGTTACCAATAAAACAAATATTACAAATATTACAAATGAGGGTGTGACAGCGTTCAAGCTCACGCAGGCTAATGCAATTCTGTATTTTTTTTTTAAAGCCCTTGTAGTTTCAAGTCATAGGATAATAATTCGTTGTAATAAAGCATTAATTAGAGAAATGGCATATGAACATAATTGGAGATTTTATAAACATAATAAAATCCCACGTACTTGACCACATATACTTTAGTAGATCTTTATTTATTTATCAACTTTTTTTGAACTCACAACATTTACGAGAATGAAATTATCCCCTCTGTACAATTTGACTTAATTTAATAAGATAATAAGAGCGGTTACCCATAAAACTTTGTATGATGAGTTGGTTTTTAAAAAGGATTTTTGTGCGGAGATCTTTGCATGAACGACTTAGCAGGTTTTTGTAAATTTTTGTGGGGTCGGTATTTTGGCGCTGGGTGGTGGGGGGGATTAACTGGGACGACTATATGGGGGGCATAAATGTACTTGTCTCAGCTTTTTTCACAGCATTTATGCTGTTTTTGGCTAGGATCTGTCGACTTTTGGTATGGAATTCATAGCTTGTTAATTAAACATGTCAATATTGTGTACGTACACGGGTATAAAATTCATAGCTTGCCAATTAAACATGCCTATGTTATGTACGTATGCACAAGAATTGACATTTTTTTCGGCATTGCAGAAAAATATGGTAACATTTTATCAAAAAGTGATTCTCTCAAGAATTGAATCCTGAATAAAAATTTTAGAGGTCGCTCAAGCGATTTTTTTAATGATTTCGGCTAAAAATGGATACATGATCGAATTTCGAGCTGGTGTATATTCGTACTAAAAATGCAATGTGAAATATTGATCTAAGAAGTTTTCAAGTGAATTCAATCTTCGTTACTAACCGTCTATACTTATAAAATTATTAGATTACTTAAAACGTACAGTCGTTCTGAGAAGATACGACGCATAAAAGAACAACGAACAAGTAAAAACTTGATTTTTTTTTAAATTTTATAAAAAAGAATTCAAAAAACATTGCACCGAAACATCCGTGCCAACAGATCAACGGATCGGAAAATATTCCATACAAAATGATGCCGAAGAAATACTCCAATAGCATCAGAATGCACCGAAAGTTTTTAAATATAAGTAACCATAACGAAACGAGATTTTGAAACAAAAAAATATACGTACAAAATTTCGAGAGCTAAAGTTTGATTGGAAAAAATAATATTGGCCGATGTACTACGCGAGTTTTTCTTTTATAATATTTATTGATTACGAATTATATCTCATGAGCAATAGATAAAAAAACAAATTGGTGAAGTACTTATGACATTTTTTTTTCTCAAATCAAATATCTTTTCGCTCAAAATTATTTCGCATCGCCTGATTCCGTTTTAGGTTGCAAGTGCAAATAGGATTTTCATGTATGTAAGGTCTCTACCACTCTAGGGTGGTTTAAAACCATATATAATTCAAACCTAGGGTTGTATCATACACCATTCTCTCAGTTATATAAAAAATGAAGATAATGGTTTCCAAATAAACTGTATTATTGCATGCAAGAGACATTTTATGGTAAAAGAGAAGAGGCACTGTTTTCGACTCCGTTCCAGAGTTTACGTTCGGAAAAATGAATTGTTAGGGCTAGAGTTAATAAAAAAAATTATTTATTAAGATACTGTTCAAAAGTTTATTTATTAAATTACACTTTATTTTTGCACTATCACTCTTCTATCTATATTTATAAAAGGTGCTTTAACCAAAACTGAAACTGACCGCGATCTTTATAACCTCACGACTGTTCAAAGATATCAAATATTCACCGAATACGAGTTTATCATACATCATTCTCTTAGTTGTCAAAAAAAAAAAACAAAGAGAATGGTTTCTAAATAAACTTTATTATTGCATTCAAGGAATATTTTATGGTAAAAGAGAAGAGGTACCGTTTTCGACTCCGTATTAGAGTTTACGTTCGGAAAAATGGATTGTTGGGGCTAGGGTTAATAAAAAAAAATTATTTATTTAGACACTGTTCAAAAGTTTATTTATTGATTTAAACTTTATTTTTGCACTATCACTCTTCTACCGACAATATAATAAAAGTCACTTTAATCAAAAGTTGAAACTGACCGCGATCTTTATAACCTTACAACAAAGATATTAAATGTTCACCGAATACGCGTTTAAAGTCCTGATCTCGAATATGTCTAACCGAAAATCAAATTATCTGCTTTCACACCCGCGACTTTAATAACCTTACTTTTTAACCCCACAACTATCACTAGTATAACCGCGATCTTTTTTCTAAACTCACAGCTGTCACTCTTTCTTCATGACTTTTCTTCAGGATGTATAAGTAAGAACTTATACATCCTGAAGAAAAGTCATCGGCTGTCACATCAACGAACACAGTCTCGCATATCACCAAAAAATTTCTAGTTATAACTAGTGTCACTAGACAGCAACCGCTAAACGTCAAAAAATGTGTACGAAAAATGTCACCTTTTTTGATGATTTGGAAGGATGAAATATTAATATTTCCAATATGCGTTAGGCTACAGAGTTTTAAATAGTCACGATCGAAAGAAAAAAAATAACAAATACGTGAACTAGCAACATCTTTTAAAACGTTGTAATTAATTAAATATCGCCGAAACAATTTTCGAAAATCGTTCGAAACGCTTGCTGTAAAGACTCTAGTAGCGACTCGTCTTCGCCTTCTTATAGTATATGTAAATGTACTTGTCCCGAGTCGCTACCGCGACTCTAGATACTGAAATAAGATGAACTATCATCAGATATGCAATTCTAATCATAAAAAAAATATTTTTATTAACGTTTATTTTTTGCTAGGGCTTCACTAGGGTTTTCTTTAAAGTCCCCGACCTTTTGCCTGGTTGGGCCCTCGTTAATAAAGTGTAACCGGCCAGCAAGGAGCCTTTCGGGTTTTCATATTGGGGCCCTAACAGAGTAAGGGAAAAATAATCAGGGCCTAGCCAAGACCCTAACTGAATTTTCACACGTGTTTTGGAGTCATTTTTTCTTCTCGTTTTTACACATTTTATCACGTCGTGTACTATCTTCATGGGGTTGGGCAATGCGAACTCCTGTTAATAGTAAAAGTGCCGTTAAGCTTGAAATTGGACTTTAACCATACAATGAAAACAATAAATAAAGAATAAATTATTTATCAACAACAGCGTTTCCAAACTTTCTGACGGTAGTGTACGGAAGAGACTGCTATTGCCACGCGGTAGTAGAGAGCATGGCTGAGATTGCGCGAGAGGGCCTTGACCATGAAGAGACGAGGTGGCTCAGGATTGCATAACTATAGTCAAGTGCTTCTCGTGGCAGTAGTGGCAGCCAGCAGCACGACTCTAACTACTATTACCCGCGCAAAAGATCGGCAGAAAAAGAGTGTGTGAGAGAGAGAGAGAGGAGGGGGGAGAGACACAGAGAGAGAAATATATAGGCGCTGGTAGACTGTTGAACGTCGTATTGGCAAAGAGGGCGCTTTCCAGAACGATTCGTGGTAAATCAAACCGGGGCGTTAAAGCTCAAAGACACGTGGATTCACAGAAGGTGGATTAGCGGATTTTTCTAGCTTGAAATCTTTCTGAAGATTTACTAAAATCATCCCAAAGATTTGGGAATATTTTCATCTCGGATTATGCAATTCGAACTTTTTCAAATCCTTTATTCAAGGCGACGAGTTTGGATTTTTCATTAGTTTGATTTCATCTAGAAACGTTTATAATTGTCACATGACTTCTCATCCAAATTTGGATAAGTAAGACAGAAGATTTAGTTAGATGTACGAAAATTTGGGCTGTGAAAGAAAAAGTTTGGATAAATTAAAAAAAAATCATACGAAGAATTTTTGTATCCTTTTTTTCTGAGAAAAAAGACTCGTTTGTGTTCTTTGGAGTCTCATTCAATGAGAGATTCCGAAGTACAGTCGATTTTCGTAATAGGAAGATATTTTTTTGATTGTTTCGATCGAATGTTAAGAACGCGCCATGAAAAAAAAAATAGTTTCCAGATTTATTACGTAATGTGGAATTGTGGGAGCTTAAAAATATCTTTTTTTTTTTTAATTGGAGAACTCGAAGCTGCGACTGAGATCTCTCGTCAAATGGGAAACTGGATTGCTCTTATCAGTTCTGTCGGGAGTAAAATTATTAATAATAAGAAAAACGAGTAAAACTCGTGATAGCCGAGAAACAGGATATACAGGAAGTTCCCCAAGAGTAATTTTCACGATTGAGACGCGTGGTTAATCTTCTCGCGCAATCTGGATGAAAATGTTTCGCACTTCTAGCATCAGCCATGAAAAAAAGTTGACGTTGCCAATTACGAATATTTAAAGGAACGGGATATGAAAATGCGACGGTTGCTATACGTGGCTTTTAACCCTTTGAACGAATCCTCGACTGGCGCAAGCATATTTTCGAAGCAATCATTATTAACATTGCAAGAAAATGAAATCGATGTAAAAAAATTATAATTACAGTGCTTATAGTTTGGCAGTTGATAAAAAAGCGTGTTTTTTTTTGCAATTCACCAAGAAACGCAATTGAAAAACCATAAAAAACAGACCTTAAGAGCGAAAGGAGAATTTTTTTCTATTCTCGTCGTAAAAAAGTTGGTACGATCGGAATTGAGAATGCGAGTAGATTATGCGTTTGTTCGTTGCGTTTCTGTCGAAGAAGTTATACCTGGACGAGAAGGGAGTAAGAGAAGAGGAGGGGGGAGAGCTACGAGGATGAGGAAGAAGGTGCGCTCGTTGGCGACGGTGATCTCGGGAGGGGGAAAGGGAAGGGGAAGATGCTCATCAACAAGGCATTGAACCCGGGATTCCCCACTCGTTGCTGCGACGCGAGAAACGAACGAGGAGAGCAAAGACAGCTGAAGAATATGCGAAAAAGAGAGAGAATACTTTGTTATGAAGAAAAAAAGTTTAAAGGCCAGGACTACGTGATTCCAATATTTCGAGAAAACGAAACTCCTCATTGTTTATATCAGGGCTCGAGAATCGTTGTTATTTTTTCCTCAATTCAACCCTAGTTTTGTGAAATTTTTGACAAATTATTCATCAACTTAATCAATGTCGGAAAAATGTAATATCTCTTGAATTTTTTTGTCATTCCTATACTTCGAAAAAACTAAACACATTAGAAAAGTTAAAAATAATAAATAACGATGTAATTATAAAGAAATGGAGGAAAAAACAGGATTATTTACATTAGGAGGGCAATAACGACGTAATGATTTAATTGACACCTTAATACACTGTACGTAGAAATATAGGCGATGATTTGAACGAGCCAGGAGTGGACAAACTATCGCGGAGAAATTCAAATGTGTGTTTGGCCGCTCAGCTTCCAACGCTGATACGATCTATATTTTATGTGTCCACTCGACACTAGATACGCGATAACGATACACCAACAGCCTTAACGGCGAGATCCTCGTCTTTATCTTACTATCGCTGGGTCGTTTACACGTACCTGTATATCCACTGAAAATATGTATATATTTACATATTTGTTACCAGTGAAATCCGATTTCCGGATGATCTGAATTTTTCTAGACTAATCTAGTTTATCCTGGAACGGCTAAACTAGTTCATCCTCAAAATCGAGTAGGAAAAACTAATTCGTCCTAAAAACGCTTTTGGCCGGTTCTATATATGTATATGTACAAAATTACATCGTATCTATAAATATTCTCTGACGTTTCTACATTTTGAGACACGAAATCGAATTTTTTAATTTTTGTTCTCGATTTTCTACGGTTTTTTTTAGGTTTTATGTTAAAAAATCAGTCAGCATTTTCGAAAATTCAATCGATACTGAAGGAAATTATCTCAATGCTGAAACAATAGTAGAATAGAAAACAAAGTCATATTCTGAATCACCCTGTACGTACGTGTATATATACAATGGATTATAAAAGTTGTAATAATACGTGAACACTGTCCCGCGTGTATTTCTCGTATAAACTAGTGTGTTACGCAATGAATCGACCAGCCAGCCCGGAGACAACCCGAAGAGTTGAGAATTACAGCGAAAGAATCGTTATCCATGTACATATAGACAGTCCTAAAAGTTGTTAGCCTCAGAGGGTCAGCAAATCGTGTTATTCTGAGGAGAAAAGTTCTTTTATACAGAGAGAATTAAACTTGAAAAATGACCGTGCAGTAACAGTGGAGAGGTGACGACCTGCAATTTCTCAGATTATTACTGAACAAAACACAAATTTGCATGAAAATTAAATAATATTTCTTGTTTAAAATAGGAAATTTTACCGGAGTGTTTAGTAAATTTTGATATCCAGTAAAATATGCAGAACATAAATTTAATAATTGTATGATACAAGTGAAATTTTACCGTGAATTTCATTATTTTATCTCTTCAAGAAATGTCCTTGGAAAAGTGCCTTAATGTTTGTTTTAAAATATTACGTCATGGTAAATTTCATCGTGCTGCACGGTAAAAATTTCTCTACAAGCGTTTACGCCAGCATGGCGTAGTATTTGAAATTTTACGTTTCGCAAATAAAAAAAAAAAACTTATCGCTTACGAATAAATATGTCTTGCTAACTTGTCCCCACGTTAAAATGTATCACGGTAATTTTTACCGTGAATTTCACGGTAAAAATTAGTATTTAATTATTTCCGTGTACAATTTTTCTCCGACGCAGCGTTTAGGAGATATCGATGAATCAGTGACGGCCAATCCGGTGCGACGTTAGGGACGAGCTGGCCACGCCCAGTTCTTTTTGTCCGAGCACAGGATTGGCTCTCCTATTTTCAGTGAATATCTCATCAACGCTGCATCGGAGAGAAAAACGGCCAAAAACTTTTCTTCTCAGCATAGTGACATCTAACTATTCGACATAATTCAATAGTAACTTTTGAAGAATCCCGTACATAAGAACAAAAGTTAAGCGTGCATTATTCACTAGGTTTTTACGGTTTACGAGTGAGCGCGTGTGTTTGTGTTTTATAAATGCTCGCATGCCTATGAGAAACTCGCGGCGCATGCTGCGAGAATAGCCATAAGCGGTCGAGCCCGAACGCGGAAGAATCTTTGAGTCTGGTCTACTACTGTATATTACTACTTGCCAGTGGTACAACACCGAGTACGCCTAAGATCGACGGAGCACGTTTACACGTAACTTTGTGGCGTCCAGACTGACTTAAACGTGTAGCTACATACATGTGTATAAAAATATATATGTTTATGAGCGTTACGGCACTGGACTGTAAGATATTATGTGAGAGAATCATAATGACGTGAGATATAGATAGATAAGGAGAAAGCTGCATAGAAAATCGATCTCTGCGCATTCTAATAATGCGATCTAAAGTTCTCCGCAACTTTCTCGCTTTCATGAATCACCATTATCGATTATTGCATCAAAAAACAATATGTACGAACTCTCTCGCATTGTATTCGATATTATTGCGATTACAGCCAACCCGGAAGTGTTTGATTTTTTCGAATAAAAAATTACCAGAAGCGTGCACGTGTAATTTAATATTTACAAAAAAAAAAAGAAACATCAACGAAATCGTGAAGGGTTGAAATTAAATAAGAATTTCATGATTTTGGCCATACTGGATAATGTTAGGATTCGATTTTAGTGGTACTGAAAAAAAAATCTGACCAACGGAAAGAATTTCTTCCTATTCGATATTATTATAACGAATTTTTCATGCATTTTTAAACAATACGAAATATTTCGTAAAATTTTTTAAAGAATGTGCTTCCTGTTACAAAATTTGTAAACTATAAAATTAACAGGTCAGACAGTACGAAAAATCGATCGAACCAACTCTGTGAGCAACGTATTAAATTAAATTTATTATTAACTCCCTCTCAAAAATTCGTTCCGAAGTTACGATCAGTTGATTCGTTCATTTTTCATGCCATTATTTTTCACTCCCTTCCGGAAGTCGTGAAACTTACATTATTTCGCCTAGACGGGTGTGTTTTCGATTTTAAAATGTTAATCAATATTCCTGAGGTTTGCGAGTAATGAGATATCAAGGGCAGCGATAGAATAATGGAAAATAATCGGATAGAGAAAAAAAGAGAATTTTGTTCGAAGAAGAGTGTCAAAACAGATCTCTGGTGAAAAAAATACATGCAAAAATATACATTTCATACATGGAGAATTTATATCAAAGATATAAAGTATAATAATATTAATAATAATAATAAGTATAATAATAGTTCAACATTAAATTCATGACAAAACAAATAAAGTCTCCGCAGATGAGAACGCAAAATCCATTCACATTAATTTTTTTTAAATAAATTTTTTTATCTCACCCTTATTTATAATTGCGTTCACTTTGTTCGAGTGCGTAATAAAACAAAGAAAAATCATGCTTTCGTTGCATACACGAAGGTTAAAATTTTTTCAGTAAAACACGAAAGTTTAATTATTCATTATTCAATAAATCGTTTCCTCGAAAGTCGAACATTTTCTCGAGGCAGTTTTCTCTTTTCTCTCAACTATGTGTATGGCAAAACGTGACTGAGAATAACTCGTTCCGCATTACATTATTAGACGGTTATTTTCGAGGAGAGGATAGTGCGCTAGGAGAGTAGGACAGAAAGAGAAGGCGAGAGAGAGCGAGAGAGCGAGAGAGAGAGAGAGAGAGAGAGAGAGAGAGAGAGAGAGAGAGAGAGAGAGAGAGAGAGAGAGAGAGAGAGAGAGAGAGAGAGTTCCTCAGGGTATTAAATGGCCGAGAGAGCGATGATTCGTGCGAGAGAGGATTCGAAATCTAATTTCTTTCTCTCTCTCCCCCGTCTTCCTCTTCCATCTCGAAAATGTGAGTTCTCTATCCTTATGGTAAAAGCTTGAGTAGCTCAGAGGGAAGTTCTCGTTGCTTAGTTAGTGAAATACGGGAGCTCTGTACCGATGATAGAGATTGCAAAGTCTAATTCATTGAGGGAGAGACAGAAATATAGAGATCGAGAATATAAGTGTGTGAGAGAGAACGAGATTGAGATAAAGAGAGAAAATATCTCGGACATGAAGAGAGTATAAATGTAGAACTGGAGTTCTCACGATTCCAATCGATTCGCAACGACTCGCGATTTCTTTCTGCCCCCAAGTAAAGTAACGAAAGAAAGACAGAGACGGGATTATTCGTTCCCCATATCCTTGTGTCTCTTTGGTCGCGATCCACAGCAAACGAGCCGACAAAGCGTCTCTTCCTGTTCACGTTGTAGCATCTTTCTCTCTCTCTTTCTCTCTCTCTCTCTCTCTTTCCTCTCAAAGCACTGGCATTCTACCAGAGAGAGAGAGAGAGAGAGAGATGGAGAAACGTGGACGCAAAACACACGAGATGACGTCTCGAGAAAGATCGAAGCTGCTCCAGGAAGAAAGGGAGAAACGATGGCAAAGACTTGTTGAAGTAACCTTCATCAACTATAACTATACTTTACATAATATGTCTGTTAAGGATTATGGCCAGAATACAAGGGAAAAGAAAAGAGAGACAAAGAGAGAGAGAGAGAGGGGGGGGGGGGAGAGGGAGAGAGAGAGCAAAAGTGTGCAAGGGTGTGGCTTGAGAGTGAATCTATGGGAAATGGCAAAGGTGAGAGCACTGATGCAGTTCTACAACTAGTTTCCTCTCTCTCTCTCTCTCTCTCTCTCTCTTTTTCTTACTCTTTTCTTGGCTACTCTCTACCTGGATTGTTCCTTCCAGACTCTCTCGTATCTCATCTCTCCTATGTTACGAACATGAGGACCGCATGAGGAAAGAGAATGGAGGCTGTAGGCGCTTATGGTGATCGGATAGTCACCGTGTACAACGTTCGCGGTTTTCACCTAACTATAACGAGACTATACAATCTGGCCATCTATGTCAAGCTAGATCCATTATTTTATTGTATATCTAAAGGTCGTTTTGAGATTAATGTTTAGAAGCAATTGCTTATATTTTTGTTAAGTTTCTGCGCATCCGAAGAATTCTGTAATTTTGAATTAATATATAAGTACATTTTAAAATTTGTCGAAGTGCAATAAAGCTTTTGTATCATTGGATTGTAATAGAAATATACAAAAGTTTTTTACACATAAAAATACTGAAGTTTGCACATTTTTTTATGATCAAAAGAATGAAAACATTTCTGGAACGTGAAGAACATGAAAATTCGAAAAATGTAACTCTTTGGCAGAAAAACAGTTATTAAAAAAAATTAAAAAATACAAAAATTCAAACAAAAAAGAAATTTCTTACCATCTCTTTTGAGCAAAATTTGTTGGATGAGGAGTTTTAATACTTGGCGCACCCATGGAATTTCTTGGCACACGCCGAAAGGATTGCACGTTTAACGCGACGAGATGTGCACCAATTACTGCACCCTGATACACGTCTCCACTCGATCCTCGTGCGCATCGAATATTTACCGCGAGAGAATAGGAGAGAAAGAACGAGCTGAATCTCGCGCTCCTGTGACCCCGTGTCGTCGTATATAGTCTCGGAGCAAAACCTTTCTCCAAAGACCCTTTGGGATCGTATATTCAATGAGTTTTGCATTTTACGATGTATTCTACTCGCTTTGTTCTCCTTAGCTCGAATCCGCCTCTGGGTGGCCGACACGGTAACTTTTTCTACGTCAACTTTTTCAACGTCGTTATTCAATAATTAGTTAATGCTTTCACGATGTTGGTTAAATCATTGATAAGCCGAATCAATATAAAAACCATTATTTTTTATCCCACACGGAGAGAAAAATATCCCAAAAATTACCGTGCTCTGCACTACAAGTTGAGCGCGAAAGACTTTTTTGGAACGATTTATTGAAAAAAAAAAAAATTTTTTAAATTCCAACGAGTATTGCAGTATTTAACATAATCCTATGAATTTTTGTAATACGGCGCAGTCAAATTTCAGAAAAAGCACTGTAAAAAGTCCCATTACAAAGAAAATTGTCGCTTTTTAATTCGCCGTGAACGAAAAATTAATGGTTGCACCGCAACTAAATCTCAGATGGATTAGAAATTTGAATACAGTGCAAGGCAATTTTTACCGTGCTATTTGGTATTTTTGGTTCAAACTTCGTCTTTTATTATTACACAAGACGATCAGGCTAGAGCTTGTCGTCTACTTTTATTATTTTTATTCCGATGTGTCATGTGACATGACACGGTCTTTAATCTTTGACATTTTTTTTACACTAAAAAAAAAAAAAAGAATTCTTGGGATGAAAAGAAGCAGCAAATTGAGTGGGTTCTCCTTCACTTCAAATTACCAATCCAACATAATTATTCCTATTGCAGCCGCATCCTGACACATACATATATTTAATTTGAAATCCTGATTTGAAGGTGAACTAAAGAAAATTCAAAACGATTGATCTCATTAATGATTTCTTTATTCAATAAATAAATTCAATAAAAATTTGTTTGTATATTCAATAAATTAAATAAATGAATGTATTATCAATTGATGAATAATATTTAATTCATTAGCTTATTAGTATTATAATTATAATAATATTAATTATTAGTATTATTATTGTTATTATGAGGAATAAAACTAAAAAATGAGCACTATTGAAATTAATGTTCAGGCAAGCAAAAATTGACAATCGTCAGATGAAATTTTACAGTGCCAGGATACTACTTTTTATCGTACTGACACCATTGATTTTTATTTTGCTTTTTGATAATATTTATACGTACTGTTCACATGTTTTAATGTGCCTGACAATGGCACACATATCATTGGAAAATACGGCAATTTTTGCCAGAATTTCTTACAAATATTCTAAAACATTTGTCTCCGTGCATTTGCAACCAAAAATATACTTGTGCTAATCGACGCTATTTTCTCGTACTTTCGTAAATGACCATTTTTATTTTCAGCATATTTGATGTTGGTTTAACGAAAAACTGATTCATTAAAAAAAAACATTTTATTGCTAAAGTTTCTATCGGAAAGAAGATCGTAACAATTGATCACCCGTTTTTTAATAAAGAATTTTGAATTAATGGAGCTTTTCATTTTCATAAAAAAAATTGAACTCCTATTTTTTGTTTTCAAATAATGCATTTTTTAAACATTTTTTTATAGATTTTTCTGTGCTTAAAAAAAGAACAAAAAAGTACGATTTTCGTACGTCAAATTGAAAAAATGATTTTTTTGGTATAATTCTAAAAAATTCGTTGCATTCCAACGATGAGAGCTTAAATGTTATTTTAAGGGTGTGTTCTCTCGCTAAGCCAGCCTCGTGCCGCTCGATCAAGATTTATTCGGCGCATCGATCTCAGATTCACGCTGCCTCTCTCTCTCTCTCTCTCTCTCTCTCTCTCTCTCTCTCTCTCTCTCTCTCTCTCTCTCTTTCTCTCCCCCTTTTTCTATCTTTCTCCTATCTCAACTGTGCGGCCGTGTAATTAACTCGAGATATTAAGCACTGATATCGCACTCAACTCCGAGGTTTTATGCCTCTCTTACGTGATCGTTTGCCCATTCCCCGATTTCTTGGTAAAATCTAATCTACCGCGCAATTAATTTTTTCGAATTAAATAAAAAAAAACCATATCTAAATTCACAGCAATTTTTTTTACAACTTTGAAAGTACGGTATTAAAGTTTACATTGTTGGGATGCAAAGGATTTGTCTTTTTTTATGATCCATCATTGAATTTTCGAAAATGGCATTTTATGAAATCAATGAGTAGGCCTTTAGCAAGGGACGAAATATTTCAATAGAATTCAATCAAATATCATTTTGAAAACTATCCATACAATTTTTAAATATTTTTACAATTGTTAATTTGGCGATTTTTTTTTTCAATTTATTAATTGAAACGGAAGGGAAGAAGTTTGAAATAACAATTAATTAAATGGTTCTTTATCGTTTCCTCTATTCTTAAGAGCTTTCCCGTGAGAGAGTCTTGTTCCATCTATGAACAGTCCTGGCTTCCTTATGAGGAAGCCAATTTGAATATTACTTCCTCGTACATCAGACTATTTTCAGGCATTAAAAAAAAAATCACGAAAGCAAGATGGATTCGCAAGTGCGCATTTTTTTGATCAAACTCAGTTCCAATTTTTTTCTTAACTGCGTTTTGAATTTGCATATAAATGTATTAACGATCAACGATTAACGATCGAATTCTGTTTTTTTTAATTCACTTTGACGTTTTATCAATATTTTGCAGATTTTTTATTGAGCATGTAACGCTCATAGCCCATTTGTAACAAAAACGATGGACAACTTTTTCATACTCTATTCGAAATATATTTTGAAGCTTCCGAGTAAATATAAATACAACACGTCACCGTGACCACGTCAATAATCCATTCACTTAAAATCTTTACAACCCTATCGAAATCAAATATGCATGAATGTGATGGTCGTTATTTACGTCGAATAAATTAATTTTCATCGATGAAAATGACAATTACATTCTTCGTTGCAGCGTTAACGTGTTATTTCTGTAACATCAGTTACGTAAATATTCATAAGTACAGATGCTCTATGCTACAACTTTATTTATAATACCCGAAAGAAAAGAAAGAAATTGCGTCCACGAGAGAAGTTCGGGCGCTCCAAGAATAAGCTCAAGATTTCCGGGTCCATGAAATCGGCGCTCACGTCACGAAAATGAGAAGATTCAGCATCAATTCTCCGTGCTCCTTGCCCAATTAAACATAAAAAATTGATTCAAACCTAAATTAATTACCGTCCACTAATTATTTAAATATTCTGAAGGCAATCTTATCCTCTCACTTCCAATTCGGATATGACAAAAATCTGATTGTTAAAACTTTCACAGAATACGACGAATCATTTTCAAATATATTATGTATGAATATTTAATATACTAAAAGTAACGTTTATAAAATCTCATTTTAACAATGCAATTTTAATTGAAGCACTTTTTGGCATTCAATTCTTCAGTGTTCAAATATTTTTCTGCAATAGTGAGAGAAATAGCAGTCTCATTCGTTTAGACCAACTATCAATTGCTGCACATTATTGTATAGAAAAAAAAAACTCATTTTTATAGCCAAAAATACATTTTGATGTTTTTTTTGATGAACAATTTTTGATTTTTCATCTTTTTTTATTTGATGATTTGATAATTTGATGAAAAAATGTTATATATTTTAAAAATAGTAATAAAAAAGTGAATGAGTCAACCAGAACGAAGTAGTCGCTTTTGCAACGGTTTTAAGGCGAGCAACCACTTTAGGAGACCGAAAATTAGATGATTTTTTTGATTTTTTTTATTGTGAAAAAAAAACGGAAATTTCCGCAACTCTGACAATAATTTATTCATATTTTCATACATCTCTGGTAATTTTTTCAAGTTATTTCATGCATTAATTAAGGTGTAATCCGCTGTGTCCCTTGGCGTGTTCTCATTGTCGTTGTCGATTTGCGGGAATTGTGCAGCTGGCAATTCGCATCTGAAATAGTTCAACAAATTTTCATACATTCTTGAGATGTTTTTTAAGAACATGAACCTAAATTTTGAAAAAAAATCGAGAATTGAGTGTTCGAACGTGTTTGAAAAAAAATGATCGATTTTTAGCATTTTTTCCCCCAGCATTTTGCAATAATAAATATGATTTAAACAATCTAATCTTTCCAACTTTAGGTTCATGTTTTAATAAATTATATTATGTAAACGTGTTCCAAATTTGAAGATGATCCATCAATTAGTTTTTGAGTTATGATTCCCGCAAATTGAAAAAATGTCGTTTCGAGAAAAACACGTTTAAAGTTTGAGCGCGCTTGAGAGTCGAGCGGAGAGTCTTTATCATTTATATACATACATACCATTAGAAGGAATCCGAATATCGTTTTGAAATTTTCAGGGTGTATTCTTAAGGAAGTAACGCAGGAAATAGAATTGATGGACAGACAAATACCAAACTTGGCAGAATGTTCGATTATAATATAAAAGAAACTCATACAAATTTTTAAGGTCCGAGGTGGGTTTTTACGCAAGATATTTATAATTTTGTTTATCTCTTTGCAAGCCAATTCAACATGGCCTCTTATGAGAAATCACGGAATTAGCGCTACATTATTCCTCATATCTCCGTAATTGATGGATAGACCAAGACGAAATTTAAACAGCAGAGAGATGAAATATTTAGAATCATTTATCTGGCTTAAAAATATTGAAAGGTGACTTATGACAGGAATAATAAGAACAATAAAAAGTACTCATAGCAAATTTTCGGACCTTTGCTCGAAGTGCTGCAACGTCGCATATTCGAGGTTATGAGCGCGCATTTTGAAATTTCAACGTATGTAAAAATTCGTGCCGGCTGACTGTTACATATTTTTATAATTTTGTGTTTTTTGTTTACATGACATATTATATTTAATATCAATAGAATAAATAAATAAATTACATATTCAAAAACAATTTTATTTTTCATACGTATTATCTTACATATAAGTAGAATATTTTTTAACTCAAATAATATTCGTAATATTAACACAGTCTCAATTACTTTTCAAATAATTAAGATACATATACACTTGAAATCTTTTTGTTATCACGTATTGATGTGCTCCGAACGTTTCTGCCTGCTTCATGCTGATTAATTCTAGCCCGGTACACCTTTTCGGTAACTATTTTACCTTTCCAATAAAATCTCGGCTTTTTTTCTTTTGGCATAACGAACTCGCGATTAAATTAAACGAAAATTCACTGACACAGCTGATGAGCTGTCAACGGCATATGCAATGCTTTGAACACGCATATACACGCACACACACATCAACCGAAAGCGACGTTGCCAAATTAAGTACTACTTGGGTCAAATTTTTTTATGACTAGATGGGTAGTTGCGTTCCTTCCTTAAGATATTTTGCTAACGATTTATGAAATAAAAAAAATGATTTTTTTGAAGCATCTGAAGTGGTTGCTCGTCTTAAAGCGTGATACAAGAGTCAGGCAGGGCACAATACATCTTAATGGGAAAGTGGAAGAGTTGGAGGTATGTCTGTGACTTATAAAGCGTTATCTTC